>OY992537.1:122594601-122604601 GCA_963921195.1 Pegoplata infirma | reverse complement strand
TTTAAATTTTATGTTTCTTCAATATAAAAATTTAAATTTTCAAAGAAAATTATACTATTAAAATTTTGAAAAACATTCAAAACATTAGAAATTTAAATTTTCTAAGGGAAAAATATGAGAACCTCGTACTTAAAACAGAATAGTTTTTGATCCCATGGAGATCCCACTCTGAATTTTGAATATGTTATACAAAATATTGTTATTTTTCTCCAGAATTTTTTTAAAAAAAATCGAAGATGTGTTTTTTTAAATATTCGAAAAGAAAAAATGTTTTTGCATTTTTGCATCATTTCTGTAAAAAAAACTGTATTATTTTAAAAATATTTTCTAAAAGAGGAACCCCAACTTTCACATGAGCCTAAATTTGTGAAAATCGGGTCATTGGTTAAGAAGTTACAGCTCTTTAAACGTGATGTATTTTTCTTACTTTTGCTTAAAAAGTCAATCTTTGACCCGCCATAATTCGTTAAATACACCAAATGTAAAAAAACGATATATGGTACATATATTATATTTATGAGGGCTATCTATGTGTCAAGGTTCAAATTAATCTGAGACACCATTTCCAAAAATGACTAAAATTTGAGCTAAATTTTCTGGAATGGCCCTCTATATATTTTTTCACTCAAACTTATTTTTTTTATTCCAATTTATTTTTTCACTGATATATTTATTCACTCAAAATCCAAAATCCCGACATAAGGGCTCGAAAATTGTCAATATATTTTTCCCCCGGAACGAACATGATAACATACCAGCGAAGTTATTCAAATTTTATTGCTTAATTTATTCATTGAAATAGTTTTTTATGGAAGACTTAAATGTCCACAAGTAAATAAAACAAAGACTACGTAGGGGAATTTTTTGGAAATCGATAGAGTAATCCTGATACTTCTATTATCCAGTATCAACACAAACGGTAACGAAGTACCGGGATGGTAAGCTAGTAACTATATAAAAGATAAAATTTTTAAAATTAAAGAATTGATTTTTTGAACATTATTAATATTTGTTTGCCCCTCAAATTTTTGGAGATAAAATTTAATAGTAAAATCCATCGTATGACAGATTTCAGCAGGATATAAAGTGTTAAATGTAAATAAACAGGAACCACTTGAATATGCTGTTCTATTATATCCACCTTTTCGCCCATTAGTACTTTCTTCTCTAGAGAAGTATGACCAAACATTTTTTATGAGTCTTCTGATTCTAAAAATATATAAAAAGATAAATTTAATTGTTAAACCACTAATTTGCAGTTGTTTAAGAAATTAAATACTAACGAGCAATCGCAATTAATGGAGAATTCTTTGGAATGGAGAATTCGTTGGACTTTTATAATCATTAATTGTTGTCTCAAACTGCAAGTATTAAAAATTTCACATTATTTACGAGATATTTCTGATATTAAAACCATACAAGGGAATATTTTCAGAATCTGAGAAATTTCTGTATAGAAAATTCTCAGAATCTGAGAAATTTTTTCTATAGAAAAATTCTCAGAATCCAAGATAATATTTCTATACAAAACATGTCAGAATCTGAGACATTTTTCCTTAAAAAATTTCTAAGAATTTGAGATATTCTCAGAATCTTATATATTTTGTATAGAAAAAATTTAAGAATCTATTTTTTCTATAGAAAACATGTCATCCATTTTTTCCATAAAAAATTTCTAAAAATTTGAGATATTTTGCTATAGAAAAATCATCAGAATTTGAAATTTTTTTTATAGAAAAATATAAGATTTTAAGATATTGTCAGATTTGAGGCATTTTTTCTATAAAAAAATTCTATGAATCTAAGATATTTTTTTATGGAAAAATTCTCAGAATCTGAGATATTTTTTTATATAGAAAACTTCTCAGAATCTGCGATATTATTTCTATAGAAAAACCTCAGAAACTGAGATGTTTTTTCTATAGAAAAATTATCCGAATCTTAGAAATTTTTTTTATAGAAAAATTCTAATAACCTAAGATATTTTTTCTATAGAAAAATTCTCAGAATCTGAGATATTTTTTCTATTGAAAAATTTTCAGTATCTGAGATATTTTTTCTTTAGAAAAATTCTCAGAATCTAAGACATTTTTTCTATAGAAAAATTCTCAGAATCTGAGATAGTTTTTCTATAGAAAAATTCTCAGAATCTGATATATTTTATCAAAATCTTGGAAAATTAAAAAATTTTCGGAATCTGAAATAATTATTGTACAGAACAATTCTCAGAATCTAAGATATTTTTTAATAGAAAAATTTTCAGATTCGAAGATATTTTTTCTATTTTAACCCTTCTGCACTCCTTGGGTCAATTTGACCCAATTTTGGTTTTCAAACGCAAAATTTTTCTCTTTAGTTATAAGATATCAACTTGAAACTTTAATTTATCCATTACAGGGACGAAAATTATGGTTTTAAAAGAAAATAATAAAATTTAAATTTTTCCTCCCCCCTCTACATTTAAAAACATGATTTACACACATTTAATATCCTTTGGGTCAATGTGACCCAACAAGCGATAATGCAAGTTAAGTTCTACTTTACCATTTTTTTTCTTCTGAATATAATTGAATTGGGTTCATTTTCATTCAGAATGATAGATCAATAATTTTGTCGGTCAAAGAATCAATAAAATCGCTTTCTTTGAATAGTTTTTCATTCAAAATTATATTATTCTCGTACTTTGGGTGGGATTTTGAGAAACCCGCAAAGGTCCCGCTAACCCCAAAAAAGGGTGAGGTAACAAACCCAGAAAACTAACGCCCAATAGCAATTTTCTTTATGCTCTCGCAGGCCATGAAGAGCATGATCAATCACCACTACACCATTTCCAATTTTAATTCAGAAAATACAAATTATATTTCAAAAATTTCCAATTATATTTCAGAAATTTCCATTTATATTTCAAAAATTTCCAATTATAATTCAAAAATTTCTAAATATAATTCAAAAATTTCCAATTATAATTCATAAATTTCCATTTATAATTCAAAAAATTCCAATTATATTTCAAAAATTTCCATTTATATTTCAGAAATTTCCATTTATATTTCAAAACTTTCCATTTATATTTCAGAAATTTCCATTTATATTTCAGAATTTTCCATTTATATTTCAGAAACTTCCATTTATAATTCAGAAATTTCCAATTGTATTTCAGAAATTTCCATTTGTATTTCAAAATTTTCTAAATGCTTTTCAAAATTTTCTAAATGCTTTTCATTTGTATTTCAAAAATTTCCATATGTATTTCAAAATTTTCCAAATGCTTTTCAGAAAATTCCATTTATATTTCAAAAATTTCCAATTATATTTCAAAATTTTCCAATTGTATTTCAAAAATTTCCATTTGTATTTCAAAATTTTCCAAATGCTTTTCAGAAAATTCCAATTGTATTTCAAAAATTTCTATTTATATTTCAAAATTTTCCAAATGCTTTTCAGAAAATTCCAATTGTAATTCAAAAGTTTCCATTTATATTTCAAAATTTTCCATTTATATTTAAGAAAATACAAATTGTATTTCAAAAAGTTTCTAATTTTATTAAGAAAATTGTAAGTGTATCTTTTATGATACAAATATTATAGAAACTATCAGACTATCCGGAACCCTATACACCATCAATATTTTTCAAAAGAAAGTGGTTAACATTTTTCTTAACTTACATATGTATATAAACGTATCTTACAAGGGAAGTATTCTAACCCTTATAAACCGATTTGCCAGAAACTTCAAATATATATAAAATTTTTTACAAGTTTATGCGTTGGATTGATATTAAAGAAATTTTTTGACTTGCATATTTCAGCTTAAAAAATTCGTACAGACCAATAGCAAAACCATTATTGCAATTAATAGAGCTATGATTCTTAGTACGATTTTTTTTAGCAATGTCACTAAATGTCTCGAAGGGAACACAAATAAAGGGTTTTCTTAATGCTTATCGGTTTTTTTGTATTTTTTCAAATTTCTCATTATCCTCCACAATCCTCCACAAAGGAAGTCCAAGATTTTCTGCAAGTTTTGATAATTTATCATGAATTATAATGAACTTATAATAACTACAAAGTGTAGGGAACTACACTTACAATTTTTTTAATTTATTTAGAAAGTTTTTGAAATACAATTTGTATTTTCTTAAATATAAATGGAAAATTTTGAAATATAAATGGAAACTTTTGAATTACAATTGGAATTTTCTGAAAAGCATTTGGAAAATTTTGAAAAACAAATGGAAATTTTTGAAATACAAATGGAATTTTCTGAAAAGCATTTGGAAAATTTTGAAATACAAATGGAAATTTTTGAAATACAATTGGAAAATTTTGAAATATAATTGGAAATTTTTGAAATATAAATGGAATTTTCTTAAAAGCATTTGGAAAATTTTGAAATACAAATGGAAATTTTTGAAATACAAATGGAATTTTCTGAAAAGCATTTAGAAAATTTTGAAATACAAATGGAAATTTCTGAAATACAATTGGAAATTTCTGAATTATAAACGAAAATTTCTGAAATATAAATGGAAAATTCTGAAATATAAATGGAAATTTCTGAAATATAAATGGAAAGTTTTGAAATATAAATGGAAATTTCTGAAATATAAATGTAAATTTTTGAAATATAATTGGAATTTTTTGAATTATAAATGGAAATTTTTGAATTATAATTGGAAATTTTTGAATTATATTTAGAAATTTTTGAATTATAATTGGAAATTTTTGAAATATAAATGGAAATTTCTGAAATATAAATGGAAATTTTTGAAATATAATTGGAAATTTTTGAAATATAATTAGAAATTTCTGAAATATAATTGGAAATTTTTGAAAAATAATTTGTATTTTCTGAATTAAAATTGGAAATGGTGTAGATAAATTATCTGGAGTCCGATTCACTCCTGTTTCGTAGAGTCGTTCTACAGGGGACTTGTTAGCATGATCTTACGACAATCTCCGAGTGGGGTCTTGCAAATATGATAGATTTTAATGCTCGTAAGGCCCAATGTTATGTGTTGACCCTCAGACGGCTTGTGGAATCAGCATCATCTGTATCCATGGATGGCATAGCTATTGAGGAATCAGACACTCTTGATGTTCTAGGCATGAAAATCCAATGTGATGTTCGTTGGAACAAACATGTTTTCCAAGTGTCGAAAGAAGCATTCAAGTTTCTTGGTTTCCTAAAACGGTGCAAGAATTTCTTCACTCCGTCTGATCTCACTATTTATGCCGCCAATATCTGACCGAAAATGTAATACAACTCGCATGTCTGGGCAGGTGCTTCAAGGTCTATCTGATCAGGTGCAAAGGAGTGCGTTGAAGCTCATCAATGACAGTAGGGTATCCAGCTGTATTGACTCATTGGAGAATAGTCGGAATGAGTGTTGTGCGTCATTGTTATATAGATATAACCATGGTAAGTGTTCAGCTGAGATTGGCGTCTTTCCAGCAGATCACATCCTTTCGTTGTCTACTGTCCAATGTCTTGCACAACGAATTACAGAGAAAATTCGTTTCTCATCAGTCAAACTAGCCCTATGTGGAATTAAATCCCTATAGAAGTCTACCCAGTCAGCTACACTCAAAAAATACCTTGTAAAATTACAAGAAAAAATTTTTACTTTTTTAGCTACCTCCTATTTTACAAGAATGCCTAGTAATTTTACAAGCTTTTAACCAAAAATTTGTAATTTTACAAGGTTTTCACCAATAAAATTGTAAATTTACAAATTTTTGGACACGATAAAATTTACAAGGAGATTTCGTAACTTTACTAGATTTTTCGATAATTCCTATTTTACGAGACTTTCTAGTAATTTTACAATATTTTACCAACTTTTTACCAATAAAATTGTAAATTTACAGTTTTTTGGCTCAATTAAAATTACAAGGAATTCTCGTGAACTTACTAGATTTTTTTGTAAAATTTGTTTTGAAATTTGTAAAATTACAAAAAAAATTGTAAAATTTCAAAAAAAAAATGTAAATTTTGATCCAAATTTGTTTGTTAAAAAACAAGGAAAACTGTCAAATATTGGTAAAATGGTAAAATTACGAGACTTTTCCTAGTAATTTGAAAAAGTTTTTTTTGTATGTGTATAATTTGAAAAAATTCAAATTAAATGTCCACTAACACTACTCCCTCATTCCTTCGCCTCATAATCCATTTTTTAATACCAACGCAATGCATTGCATTAAGTGTTGGCTCAAAGTAAAAAAAGGTGGAATTTCAAATTTGATTTTATTTTTTTTAATAATTGCTCTGGATGGGCTTATTTATTTCAGTTTTCTTATTTTTGATTATACTAAAACACGGAATTTTGTTTATATTTTAATGTTGGGTCATATTGACCCAAAGGATCATAGGAAGGGCACATATACAAGGGATGCAGAAGGGTTAAAATTCTTAGAATCTAAGGTATTTTTTTCTGTAGAAAAATTCTTAGAATCTAAGATATTTATTCTATAAAAAATTCTGAGAATCTGATTTGTTATTTCTATAGAAAAATTCTTAGAATCTGATACATTTTTTTCAAAGAAAATTTCTCAGAATCTGAAATTTTTTTTTTTCTAGAATATTTTACTGAATCTGATATACTTTTTTTTATAGAAAATTGCTCAGAATCTGATTTGATTTTTCTATAGAAAAATTCTTAGAAGCTGATACATTTTTTCTATAGAAAATTTTTAAGAATCTGATATATTTTTTCTATTGAACATGTTACAGAAACTGACATATTTTTTCTATAGAAAATTTCTCAGAATCTGATATATTTTCTATAGAAAATTTCCCAGAGTCTGATATATTTTTTTTCTATAAAAAAATTCTCAGAATCTGATATTTTTTTTTCTATAAAAAAATTCTTAGAATCTGAGATATTTTTTCTACAGAAAAGTTTTCAGAATCTAAAATATTTCTAATATAGAATAATTCTCTGAATCCGAATTATTTTTTTTTTTCTATAGAATAATTCGCAGAATCTTTAATATTTTTTCTATAAAAAAGTTCTAAGAATCTGAAAAAACTTTTCTACAGAAAAATTTTCAGAATCTGATTCATGTTTTCTGCAGAAAAAAAATCTGAAGGAATCTAAAAACTTTTATTGACATATTCCCAGAATCTGGTTAGGATTTAAAACATTTTTTTCTGTAGATAAATTCTCATAATCTGAGAAAACTTTTTCCTTATAAAAAATATTCTCAGATTCTTATATTCAGACATTTTTGTAAAGAATAATTTAAAAAATCCCAGTCATTTGTGGTACTTACCTTTCTGATTTATAATTGCAATATTTTCACTTTTTTTATTATATTTGTTTTTATTTTATGCTTTTTTCGCGATATTTTAGTATAATTGCGAGCATAACAAAATATTCTGGTTATATTTTTATTTTTAATTTAATTTGACAATTTGTATTTTAAAATTGTTAAACATTACGCATTTAATGTTTAATATCAAAAATTAAACACTAAATGTTTACAATAAACATTAAATGTGTAATTTTAAAATTCTTGTGTTTATAATTTTATAAAAATATTTATCAATTCACAAAATACTATATAATGTGCGTAATATTCAAATTTTTGTGTGTAAACTAAAATTTTAAACACTTGGTGCTCAATTTTAGGCGTTGCACAGTGATTCGTTTCATTGGCAAAAATCAAAAAAAAAAGTATGTCTTCAATATTGATGATTTTTTGTATTTTTACAGTTTAATAGTAAACTAAAAGAAATATGTACTTTTCTGATTTTTAAGAAGTCATATGTTGCCACAAGAGGGCGCTAAAGTTTGGAAATTCAACGCTATTGTGTTAAAACCTAAAAATTGATTTTTATAGGTTTACTAAAATAATTATGAAAAATCGAATTTTGAAGAAATCAACGAACTTTTTTTTGCAAAAGTTACTTTAATATATTAGCTAAATGTTGTATTTGCATTTTTTTAGAATTAATCTTAAAATACATTTTTGTATTGCTCTGAAATCCATATTTTTCTACCGAATTCCCAAAAATTGACAAATTTTGATGGAATGCATAAAAAAAGTTCGTGAGTCAAAAAATTATTTTTTTCGCTTTTTCGATAGCTCGGACTATGGTTTATAAGGCAAAACAATAAAAATAACTAAGCTTTTGTCTGAAGTTGAAAAAAAGTTAGGTTTTTTTTGTGTCCTTATTTAATTTTTTTCAAAAGCTATATTATTAATGGAAAAAATATTAAAAAAAAAATTTAATATTAAGTATTTTTTCTTACACATTAATATATTATATAGTATTCTGTAAAAATATAATAAAAAATCAGAAAAAAAATATGCAGTACGTGGGCCGTTTTGCTTTAAAAGTTATCTATGACTTTTACTAAAATCCCCAATATCACCAAATTTTAATGGCCTTCATAAAAAAAGTTCGTGAATAAAATTTTTTTGTTTTTCATTTTTTTTGTAGCTTTAACTATGTTTTATAAGATCAAAAAATAAAAATAACTAAGTTTTTTTTTTTAAGTTGAAAAAAAAATTTTTTAAAAAATCTAAAATTGAATTATTTTTTTTTTTATTTATTTTATGTACTATAAATAAAATTAAAAAAATACATCAACATTTTCGTGTTTTTTTATATAAAGGGATTTATTGTATTGTATACCATAAATTTATAGTAAAAAATTCGATGAAGTAAGTATACAGTGGGCCATTTTGCTTTAAAACCAGTATTTGATTTTCGTTGGTATCCCAAATCAAAACCAATTTTTTTTTTGAGATACATAAAAAAAGTTCGTACTCAAAAATTATTTTTTATTGATTTTTTTAACATCCTGGACTGTTTTCTATACAATCAAATAATAAAAATAACTAAGTTTTTGAAAAAAACAAAAAAAAAAAAAAATTTTAGTACCAAAAAAAAATTTTTTTTTTTAGTTTTTTGTTATTAACGGGTTATATACTTAGAAATAAAGCAAGTATTAAACGAGTTTACTTAAAACTTATTTTGAATAAATTTATTTTCGTAATGCAACAGGAAATAAGTGTTGTGAATGTTTTGTTTTTGCAGTTATTAGGTATTTTTATATTTTTGACTATATTTAAAAAAAGGATATATTAACAGCTTTTTTGTTACAGCAAGTAACTCAACGAAATTTGGTACACTTATTAACGTTATTTGATCTAATCTATATTAAAAATTTGATAGCAATTGAAAGATTTTTAAAATAGTTACAGCGATTTCAAGAAAAAGGATATATGGCAGCCACGCAAGTCCTTGCTCAGATTAAAATACAAATGTTGTACGTCGATGGTTATCTAAATTTCTAAGACAATAACTAAGTTAAGTAATTTTATATCAAGTTTTGTGGCTAAAACTCCACTTTTAAATTTCAGGATATACGACAGGTACAAATGTCCTTCGACCGATTTGCTCAAAATTTTTATTTTTTTTTCTATTAATTAATTTTGTGCTTGCGTACCAAATTTGGAAAATCGTTGACAACTCTTTCTATTTTATTTTTGTGATTAAAATATATTAACACTTTATTGCAGTTTTTAAAAAGGATATATAAATAACTTTTGTTTTACAGAACCGATTTCAGCGAAATTTGGCACACACATTGACATCACTTATTCAAATTTTTACAAAATATTTCAAGAGTATCGAGTAATTTTTGAGCGATTTACAATTTTTTTAAGAAAAAGGATATATGGCAGCCACACGAGTCCTTGCTTCAATATTGAAAAAAATTTACACATAAAATACTGTATCAAAATTGGTAACATTGACAAAATTTGGGAATTTTGTGGCCATTTTTGTAGTTTTAATCACATATTTAAGTTTCAGGATATATGGGGGGTAGGCGTGTCCTTGCTCCGATTTTTCCAAAAACTCGTTTTTTTCTTGACTAGATAATTAAATGCTTGTGTTCCAAATTTCAGAATTCTGCGACCAATATTCTATTTTTGCCCACTCGATATATGGGAACGAATCACTGTGCGTCAGCTGAAAGTTCTT
>OY992537.1:122471224-122594401 GCA_963921195.1 Pegoplata infirma | reverse complement strand
TAAATGAAATAAAGAATGCATTCACTTTTAAAAATTCTCATAAACAAGAATTCGCTTTAATGGTAAAAATCGAATGCATTCCATGAAATATTGATATGTAAAGATAATTGAATTCAGTGACTATAAAAATCGAATGTATTTTATTTTGTGAATTCATTCGAAAAGTGGTTAATTCTTCGAAGCTTTGATTATCCTAAAGTCCAAAGTATATTTTTAAAATATTCGTTAGTTTTTATTAAAAAATCAGTGTCATAAATTAGTATAAATTATTTATATTTGAAAAAATACAAAAAAAAATTTACATACAAATTCATGTATGACAATGTATGATCATTAATGTACATGTACCCTCAAATTACGGATATGCACATGTATGGACATCCATATATGCATCATATATGAACATGCATGGTCATTTTCACCGGGTATTGATTAATTTTTTTTTTTTTGGAAATTTTCAGAAATTAAAATTTTTAATTTTGTCAAATTTCAAATCAAAAATGCCTGCGAATTTTGTACTCTTGCCCAAAACATTAAATCATGATAATGTTTTGCGGAAGATTTGGGTGTACTTGCCAAAGCAAAGTTTTTTTTAGAAAAAATAATGTTATTTTACTTTGCTATTCCATGCAAAACGAATTGAAATATTAGTTGAGGACCCCTTTAAAAAACTAAATATATGTACATTTCGTGAGTGCAAAAATAAGTGCAAAAAAGTATTTTTACATTTTGGAGAGTATAAAAGATTCAGCACCAAAGAATATAACACTCTCACTTGTTTTATGTACATTTGATAAACAAATGGAACATTTTTATGTTTAAAGCTTAAACTTGGTGAAAAAGTAGTTTTGGTAAAAAAAAAATATTTTTTTTTCACGAAAAACAAAATTATGTTAAAAAAATTTAATGGCTCCAAAATTTTTGATGAAAAAAAAATTTTAATGAAAAAAAGTTTTTAATGAATTTTTTTTAAAAATAAAAATTTTTTGATGTAAAAAAAATTGATGAAAAAAAAAAATATAAGAAAAATATTTTTTTTGGTGAGAAAAAATTGATAATTAAAAATTAAAATTGTCATTGTCATTAGACTCGTTTACTACTTTGTAGTATTTCGTTTCTATTTTTGCTAAATAATCTTGACAATGGAATCTGACAAATTCCGAAACACGTGTCGATTAACAGGTCTATTCACAGTTATGACTGGTTATGACTAATTTTATTATTTTCAAACTTCATATTCCTTGTGTTTGTTGTACATACAATAATAAAAAGTCTCAAAATTTAAAACTATTTGTCAATTTTGAGACGATTTGGGTAGCAAGTCTTTATTTATTTTATTTTATTTTATTTTATTTTATTTTATTTTATTTTATTTTATTTTATTTTATTTCATTTTATTTTATTTTATTTTATTTTAATGTTCAAACAAAAATTTGAATTTTTTTATGATTGTTTACAACAACCACATGGAAAAAATTGAGTTATGATTGAGTTATGACTTTTTTGTGAATAGACCCCTAAGTCTTGCAAAATGACCAACATAAATAAATTTAAAACAAAAAATAATTTTCTTGAAAATTATGCTATGAGAATATCATGGTTTTAATTAGTAAAGAAAAAAATTACCTCGAGCCAGATTAAACATCCTCAAAATATAATACAGTCGAACCCGGTTATAACGAACTCCGAGGGACCAGTAAAAATAGTTCGTTATAAGCGAAGTTCGCTATATGCGGGGTATATTTTTTTATCAACCCAGTTTTGTTTCCAAAAAAAATAGATCCAATTATGTTTTATTTGATGTTTTTTTGTAAATAAACTACTTATTGAGGAGAAATCATTAAAAATATAAATAAATTTCATCAAAATTATAATATAATACAAAAAAGTCCAACCTTTTGTTATTTTGATAAAGATGATTGCCACTCATTTAAAAATATTTATGGGAGTTCGTTATAAAAAGGTAAATATACATGAAATTGTGTTCGTGGGACCATAATAAGCAGTTCGTTTTAACCGAGGATTCGTTATAACCGAGTTCGTTATAAAAGAAGTATTTTGTGTGAAAATTGATGCAAAACGTCGGGACTTTAGAATTAGTTCGTTATAACCGAGAATTCGTTATAACCGAGTTCGTTATAACCGAGTTTGACTGTACTTTTATTCGACCTTTAGAATAAAACAATTTTTATTGTTTAATAAAAATTCATCAGAATTTGAACATAATGGTTGGCACGCCATAGTGATGAATAACCCTAATATGGATTATTACACTCACAACAACAAATAAAATATTGTTGTAGTCCAATGGACTATCATATGAAAATTGTTTTAAATATTTTTGTTGGTTATTAATCGTTGCCCTATTAGTATGGTACAACTTCTTCGCCTTTCTAATTCCCATTGTGAATAGAGGCGAATATGTATTAATATTTTAGTTTGTGCACAAACGATTTGTCATTAGAGTCGTTTGCTACTTTGTAGTAAATCGTGTTTTTTTTTTGCTAAATAATCTTGACAATCGAATCTGACAAATTCCGAAACACGTGTCGATTAAGTCTTGCAAAAATGACCAACATAAATAAATTTAAAACAAAAAATAATTTTCTTGAAAATTATGCTATGAGAATATCATAGTTTTAATTTGTAAAGAAAATGATGACCTCGAGCCAGAATAAACATCCTCAAAATATAAAAAAATTTTATGAAAAAAAATTAAATTCATAATCGTTATAGCGATTAATCGCACTAATTAATCATAATCGTAATCGAAAAATCATACAATTAATCATTTGATATGTAATATACATACTGTATTTATAACGAATTTAAATTATATACATACATTCTTGACCTGTTTAGAGACAAACCTTTTTAAGTTTTGGGTCCACATAAAAAACACTCTTTTATTTTTAGGTTTTAGATTTAATTTTATTTGTTTTCAAAGTAAATGTACAATTGTTTTATGTTAGTATTTTTCACAATTTATATGAGCAAAAATATTTTTGATTTCAACCTCTTGATACCTGAGTTCAGTTGTCATATATTTCTTTTATAAACAAATTTACTTGAATCTATGAATTCAGAAAGATCAAAAATATAAAAAACTCTTTAAAATTTTTTTTCTATGTCCAACAGTTCTTTTCTGTAAAATTTGTAGCCATTTAAAGTCTAAAAATTTAGAAAAAAACGCCTTGAAACTAACCAACGTTTTTTCATTCTTTTTTATTTTTCAAGAATATTTGTGGGCTTAAGATGTCAACCAGTACACGATAAACCCACCATACCTTAGAAATAAGTCTCGCGATAATAGACCTGCCATATTATCATTTGATCCAAAAATATATGAGGGTCTAAAATTGAAACCAAATTTTAACTTTTTTATAATTTTTTTTTGGTTATTTGGGCATATCATGTGTGGTTAAAGCGTTGTTTAATTATAAAATTTAAAAAGACTTTATTTGTTTTGTGAGGGGTTGCAGCAGTGGCATGCAACTAACTTTTCGGCTACGATCTTATCGGCGAATGGGGTGGTTTCGTATCTACTACCTCTCAGGAAATAGAACCTTAAAAGTAACCGCTAAAAATATTTTATTTGTGCATGACTATGCAAAGTAAGAAGAAGAAAACGGAAATAAAGAAAAAAAAAAGAAACGTACAAAAAGACAGGAAATTCATTTAAGGGGAACTACAGACATCTTTGTTAGATGTAAACACAATTTCGCCCTCCCAACCATGACCATATGTAACGCAGCCATCTAAAAATTATATGGTCCCAAACATGTTCCCCTATCCGAACAATACGCAAGAAATCACAACTAAACCTTTCAGAGCTTCATTATATCCATTATTTATTTACAAAAAAAAATAAAGAATGATTTTACCATAACACTAGTTATTAAATTCTGAATAAAACTATTTTACTACAAAACGATGCACGAAGTGAGAGGTAAATTCTGAACTTAACATATTCTTAAAAAAATAAAAATTTACTAACAAAAAAAAAAAATTAGAAATTTACGTTAATTTGAATTCACAAAATTAGAACGTTAATTTAAATTCACAAAAAAAAAGGTGGTGCATAAATGAAAGAAAAAGCTGAAACAAAATATAAAGGTATATATCCCGTTCGGATATCAAGGTGTAATGTTAATATAAAATAAATAAAAAAATATGATTTGTCCTTATAGAGCAATGGTTCTCAAACGGTGGGTCGCGAACAAATTTGTTAAAACCTTAAATTTTGGTAAATTTAAAACACATTTTTTTAATTGTTGTGTTGTATAAATATGAAAATACTTTTATTAAAAAAAAATATTTTTTTCATCACTTAAGGTCCCTAAGTAATCACTGTGCAGTTGTTAATTTTTCGGGGTGCCCAACACTTTTTTGTGAAGTGTTTTGGCTGAGTCTGGGATCTGACACATCGATTTCTATTAACTTTTCGATGCTGACTCCGAATCTGGGTTCTAATTTTTCTAGTACGTTAGGTTTTTGAGAAAATTAAAGGTAAAGTTCACAAAAACGTATTCTTGCACATTTTAAAGAGCTTTGTTTGTGAAATTTTCGGATGCGTCTGGGATCTGACCACATTTTTCGATTCACTTTTTAATGCTGATTCCTAATCTGGATCCGATTAACAGATCTAGATACGTGATCGAAAAAAATTTCGATCAATACCAATCATTGGTACATAATTTTGAAAAAAGAACTATCATTACTCCAAATTGGACTTTTAATGCTTTCTTGGTAAACATTTCTTCATTTTTGATCAGGTTTAACTGGTGGTTTTCTTTTATTTTCGGAAGTAAAAAATCTATGAAGATAGTAAGTTTCGATATAAAATGCCGTAGTTCGGACCTACCCAGTAAAAACTTGGTAATAAGTCCCCATTACCGCCTGCATTCTATGTAATGAGGACTCGTTACCTGCTCGATTACTACTTGTTAACAAATAATGAGTTACCGATAACCTCATACAGAACTGGTTACTTCTTATTAACAAATAATGAGGGACCGATAACCTCATACAGGACCGGTTACTTCGTGTTAACAAATAACGAGGTACTGATAGTCTCATACAGAACCGGTTACCGGTAAATACGATTTAAAATATTTGATAAGTTGTCCAAATAATTTTTTATACCCTCCAACCACAGTATGGGGGGTATACTCACTTTGTCATTCCGTTTGTAACGCATCGAAATATCAATCGGGGACCCTATTAAGTATATATATTATTGATCTATGATTGATTCTAAGACTTTTCTAGAATGTCCGTATGTCCGTCCGTCCGTCCGTCCGTCTGTATAAGACACGATTGAGTCCAAAATAAAAGAGCTAGACTTCCGAAGTTTGGCACGAATATGTATTTTGTTCCTAGGCAGTTTAAGTTCGTAAATGGGCAAAATCGGACCAGGGGGAAAAAGTTCCCCTCTGAACAACTTAACTAAACTCTAAAAAACGCCATATTTTCTCAGTTTTTTTTGTATTTTTGTTAAGCAAATGAAACAATTTGATGCCAGAAAAAGTTCAGGGTCCTGCACTTGGACTTGGGAAATAAGAAAAATATTTTTTTCTTTGCCCGCCCCCCTTTTGTGGGCGTGGATTTTAAAAATGTTTTTAAATAATGATAAAATTGTATTACTTAAGCTCAAAAGCATAATTAATCAATTTTTAAACATTTATCGCATTGGTTTATGTGTCCCCAAATGACCCCTTCTGACCCCCCCCCCCCCCAAAAAGCTCCCCTGCAATTTTTTTTTTAATTTTTTTTATCTGTTGGAGGGTATTATAGATTCGGCACAGCCGAATTTAACACTCTCACTTGTTTTTTATTAAAATTAAAAAAATTCTTGAGAAAATTTAGATAGAACTTGCAGATTTAGCTTACTTTTTCTAAATTCAGGAATTCTGATTAAAATTAAAGTTTAGAAAACCAAATTGATATTTAAAAACAAGTAAGAAAGTTATAGTCGGTCAAGACCGATCATATGATACCCTACACCAGTGTTTTCCGGAAAATGGGTCCCAAGTCCAAACATGGACCGATTGTATCTGTCGTTTGTTAGATCTTTATTTAGTGTAGAAAACACACACAGATCAATTTTAAGTGGAATTGGTTATTTTTTTTTGTCAATAGAACAATTTAACTGAATATCGGTCGAAATTTTTATATGGGGGACTAAGTCCCAAAATGGCCCAATTATATTCCGATTTGATAAGGTTGCTAAAGTACACGTTTAGCACCTAAAAATAAATTTTTTATCAAATATTTCCATTTTTATGAATTTTGAGGGAATTATGTGAATATCGGGAAGGTGGTTTGTATGGGGACTACCAGAAGGACTGACCCGATTCCTTTGAAATTTGGAATGGTGATTTGTGCATACAAAATTTGATTACTTGCTGAATTTCAAAGCGATATCTATTATAATACGGTTATTAGAGTCATTGAAGCCGAATCCAAAGGGGGCGTTTGTATGGGGGCTAGGTCTTAACATGGACCGATTTTCTCCAATTTCAATAGGCTTCGTCCTTGGGCCAAAAGATGCTTAAGTTTCAAATTTCAGGTCAATTGATTGAAAATTGCGACCTGTATCGTGCTTAAACCGATAGATGGACAGACGGACGGACGGACAGACGGACGGACGGACGGACATCGCTAAATCGACTCAAAAAGTTATTCTGAGTCGATCGGTATACTTGAAGGTAGGTCTAGGACCAATATTTCGGGTAGTTACAAACATCAGCACAAACTCAATATACCCTGTACCACAGAGTGGTGTAGGGTATAATGAGCCTTAATTAGTCTTTACATAATTTCTATGGAAGTTATCTGGATTTTAATTGGCTTTTTGTAAATTGTAATTGTTTTTCTAGAAATTTTGGGGTGTTTTCCAAATTTTAATTTAACTTTTTTGTTTGCCTTAGATACCACCATCTATTTTAAGGCGAAAACCCCATTACTTGGTAATAGAAGTTTTTACTGGGTAGTTTCCAAATTTTTGAGAAAATTAAGGGCAAAGTCTACAAAAATTGTGTTTTTTTATTTTTTAAAAGTTTTTACTTGAAATTTTTGGTATGCTTCTGGGATCTGACCACACGGTTTCGATTAATCTTTTAATGCTGCTTCTGAATTTGGTTTCCAAATTTTTCCAAATTACTCCAGGTTTTTGAAAAAACTGAGGTCAAAGTTCACGTTTATAATTTTTTTTATATATTGGGGGGTCGCGAAAAATTTGAAATATTGAAAAGGGGTCGCAAAGCAGAAGTTAGTGAGAAGTCTGTTAAAGAGTGATAATTTATCGTAACAATAATCGAAAAATGATCAAAACAGCATTGAATTCGAAAACCGCGACTATTCAATTAAATATTTTTTAACAAATTCTAAATTACACTGAATTTACTAATATTTGATGACTTTGATGTACACTCAAAATAATCACTCTGTTAAATTACAGAGATACTCTGCTGATCCAGCAGAAAATACCATAGATTTCCAACCAGCTAGATTTTTTGTTATTTTACGAAGAAAATTCTGTAAAATGGTTTGGACTGTCAAAAAACTGTAAAATTACATAGTTTCTAGTAAAATATTAGTTAAATGGGATCACAATTTTACAGAGAAATAATCTGTAAATTTACATATATTTGTAAAAACTCTGTAAAACTATTTCGATAAAAAAAAACTGTAAATTCACAGAATAATCTGTAAAATGTTGATATGAAACCAGAAGTTTTTATAAAAAACTTCTGAAAACTTACTAACTTTTTGTTAAATTTATTTGATCTCAAACTTAAAACATGAAATAATTGGGAACAAAAATAACAACATACATATTTATATTAAAAAAACTTCTTAAAGTTGTCATTCCAACGGCATTTTTAATTTTGTTTAACTTTGAGTGCATGAACTCCAGAACTTCTCTGCTTCAAAAACATTAACAGTCTGACAAGCAGGGGCTATTTAAATGTCAAAATTGTGTTTTCTCTTACAACTTTAAAAAACTTGAAGAAAAAACAAAAATTTAAATGATCCTGATTAAATGCGTTTCCCACTTTAATGGTTCGCACGCAAAACGTTATATTTTAATTTCTTGTTTAAATCCACTTTATAATTGTAAGTGGCAACTATAATAATTCATATTCTTCGACAGTAATATGCAAGAAGCATGGATAAGTAATAACTTGACACAAAATAAAGGAAATTGCCATCATTTAAATGAGCCCGCTTAAATGTTTCGCACCCGAATGTTAGATATTCTCACGTTTTTTTTCATATACTTCTCATTTTCAGTGCCACATTTGTGCGGGGACATTCTAATAAACACTTTTATCAAATTAAAAGGAAATCGTTTAAGAATGTCTTGACTCTCCTACATATGTATATATTTTTTAATGCGGTTGATATGGCTTTTACACAACTGTCACTTTTTGATCTCTAATCAACTTCTGATTCCCAGTAGTGTTGACAATTGGCAAATGCCATCGTGTAAATTTCCCCACTTTAATGCTTCCAAATTGTTAATTTTATTTTTGTGAAGATTACGATTTTTTACAAGTACCTCCAATTTTACACGACATCCTCGTAAAATTTACCAGCTTTTATTGTAATTTAAGACGCTTTTTAAAGAGGTATTGCAATAATTGGAAGTTTTTTGAAGAGATTTTTATTTGAAAACTGAATTACAAAGCAATAAGTAAAATTACAGATGAAATTTAGTATTTTGGTTACCATAAAAAAACAAAATATTTTTCTAAAATCTATATTTTAACAAAAAACTCTGTTTATTGTCTGCAAAATAAAGATTACAAAGTAAAAAGTTAAACTACAGATAAAATTTTGTTTTTCGCTCAGAAGAAAATACAAAGTATTTTCCTAAAATCTGTGTTTTAGCAGATAACTTTGTCAAATATCTGTCGAATTGAGATTACAGTCACTTTACAGAGTATTTAACAGAGTAATTACTTTGAGTGTACTTGTTTTCTTTCCAAATAGTGATTGCATTAATTTAGACCCCACGCCAAAATTAACGGTTCATTTAAAAAACCATACATTAAAATAATTAAATACAAAAATTACAATATCTCATTGAATATTGCATCAATTTGATCGGTTTTTAACATTTAACCATCAAAACGGTTTTTACTTGCAGAACAAAGGTATTTTACCGAATTGGTGAATTCATTTCTTTAAATACTCTAATATTATTAGTTAACAGCTAGTGCGGCGAATTCGATTTACGGTTAAAACTCATTAATTAAATAATTAAATTGAAAATTGAGGATATCTTCTTGAATGTTATATCAAATTAAACATATTTGGTATTAAATTCAAGGTTTTTGAAAGCTTGTTAATATCTATTCATCAAAAGCTGGTTTTAATCAACAAAAATATAATTTATTAAAATGATGAATTCATTCTTTCAAATGTATAACCACAATTTAGTTAACAGCAAGTGCGGCGAATTCGATTTGCGGTTAAAACTCATGAATTAAATAATTAAATTGAAAATTGAAGATAAATTATTTAATTTTATATCAAATTAAACATATTTGGTATTAAATTGAATTCCCACAAATTTCTATTACGGCGTTTACTATTATAGAAAAAAATATGAATGCAAAAACATTATCTTCAACAGTGTTGCCATAAGTGAATTTTGAAAAAATGCTAAATGGCAGAAAAAAAAGTGCTAAAATGCTCTACAGACCGACCAAAAAAAAAAGTGCTAGATTTTTTTTTTTCATTTATTAAATTAACAAATAATGATTTTTAACAATAACTCTAGTTTACAACGAAAATGCGCACTAACTGCGTCTACATATTTTTCTTGACCGCTAAACTTCAAAATTTTATAGAAAAAAATACTTCCAATAAATTTTTTTGCGTTTTTTGAGTTATTTTCACTGTTTTCCCTATATCTTTAGTAATGTACCTCCGATCTACTCGTGATAAATACCAAATTAAAGTTAATCAAATTTGCAACAAACTTTACACACGTTACTTTCCCATCTGTTCAATAGTTTACGCGCGATAGACAAAAATATTGTAAAAATTCATTTTTTTATCAAAAAAATTCATTTGTTGATCAAGAACTCATTTTTAATTTTTTTTTTTACGAATCATTGTAAATTAACAAGTTTTTTTAATTACCTAAAAGCCTAAACCTATACAAATATAACAAAATGTTTCATAAAAATCTATGGGCAATCACCAAAGTTATAATGAATTTTTTGAAACTACGCATAAAAATTTCCTTAAATTTTTTTGTATTTAAAATAGAAGAATAGAAACTGGGTTAAATACCAAGTGTTTTTTGTGTGTATTTTCATATAATAAGTAATAACTTCGGTGATAACCCATAGATTTTCATCAAACCGACTTTGTTATCTTAGTTAAGGATCCGGCTTAAAAAAAACCACAACAATTTTTTTTGTTACGGTTTCAATATTTTTTTTTTGATTTGTAAACTATTGTAACCGGTACATATATTTTCTTGATTTCAATTTGGTTTTCCGAGCTTTAATTTTTTTCTGAATTTTGATTGCGTTTTCTTAATTTAAACTGGGTTTTCTGAATTTTTTGAATTTCAATTAAAATCTTCTTAATTACAATATGGATTTCTGAATTTCCAATGGTTTTCTTGATTTTGAT
Organism: Pegoplata infirma; assembly: GCA_963921195.1. Classification (NCBI taxonomy): domain Eukaryota; kingdom Metazoa; phylum Arthropoda; class Insecta; order Diptera; family Anthomyiidae; genus Pegoplata; species Pegoplata infirma. The sequence goes on along the minus strand of OY992537.1, from coordinate 122,583,742 downwards.
TGGATTTTCTGAATTTCAAAAAGGTTTTCTGTTTTTCAATTGGGTTTTCAAAATTTAAATAGGTTTTTCTGAATTTCATTTTTCTAAATTTCGACTAGGTTTTCTAAATTTCAATTGGGTTTTCTGAATTTCAATTGGTATTTTTGAATTTCAATCTTTTCTTAATTTCTATCTGGATTTTTAAATTTCAATTGGGTTTTCTGAATTTTAACTGGGATTTCTAAATTTTAATTTATATTTTCTTAATTTTTGAATTTCAACTTATATTTTCTAAATTTTTGAATTTCAATTTATTTATTATACCCTCCAACTGCAGTATGGGGGTATACTCACTTTGTCATTCCGTGTGTAACGCATCGAAATATCGGTCGGGGACCCCATAAAGTATATATATTACTAGCTATACCCGGTCCGCGTTGCTGGCCCTAAGAAAAAAACTGGTTTATATTGCATTTTTATTTAAATATAGTGTCGGACAAAATTAAAGCACGGGTCCGGGTCCTGCTAGTAACCTCTGGTTCCTCGGTTAGCACTATCTATAGAGGAATCTCAACAAAATCGGTTCAGCCGTTTTTGCGTGATTTCGAAACAGACAGACATAACGTTAAGTATAGTACAAAGGGGCGTGTCATTTAACGCATTTTTATCGAATCGTGATAGTCTAAATAAAGTTATGCTGCATCCTCGATTAGTACTATCTGTGCTGCAAATTTCATTGACATCAGTTTTGTTGTTTTTGTGTGATTTGCGAAAGAGGAAGAAATAACTTTTTATTTATAAATAACAGGAGTGATATTTTAAACCCTTTTGACGAATCGCGCTCTACATATGACCTACAGTTCCCGCTCGGTTAGTTCATTCAATAGTGACAGATTCGGCTTATCCGTTTTTGCGTGATTTCAAAACAGGCAGATATAACGTTCAGTAAAAAAAAAGGGGTGTGGCAATTTACGCCTCTTTGTTCAATCGTCGTCAGTATAGTACAAAGGGCGTTGCAATTTTGATCCCTTTTTCCAATAACGTCTCATATGGCCTACATATGCACTTGGTTAGCACTGTATGTAGTGAAAATGTCAAGAGAATCGGTTCAGCTGTTTTTGCGTGATTGCGAAACAGGCAGACAACGTCCAGCATAGTACAAAGGGGCGTGGCATTTTACGCCTCTTTTTCCAATCGTAGTATAACATGGCCTATAGTTCCGCACTTGGTTAACACTATCAGTGCTTGGTTAGTACTATCGTTGGTTTAAATTTGATCAAAATCGATCCGTCCGTTTTTTATATATAGATGTCATTAGTGGTGCAATGTAAAAATTCGATTTTTACCATCACTCCGCCCACAGGCAAAAAGCATGGCATTTTACGCCTATTTGTCCGATCACGCTCTAATTTGGCATATAGTTAGTACTCGGTTAGTACTATCTTTGGTTAAAATTTCATCAAAATCGGTCCATCCGTTTTTTATATATACACTCCACATCATAACTATAGCCGCATTGCATTTTTCGGTTTATTTAATGTTCAAGAAGTATTTTTATGAAACCTATTATGGTATATTACAGTGTTATAACAGTTCTCTTGTTTTTGTAAATTTGAGCCATCAGCTGTTTGAATTGAGAAAACGGCGACCTATAACTGTATTTCTCAGTGTTTCATAACTATAGCCGCATTTCAATAAAATCAGTTGAAATGAGTTCAAGTCAAAGTTTCGTGGCCAAATAATTTTTTTTTTTGGTAAAATTCGTTCCTCTATTAATTTTTAAATAAAATGCAAAATGGTAAATTTTTAAATGAAGTCGAAAAAGGCAAAATTTTAGCCTTTTTAGAAAGTGGTTTAATTTATAGCGAAATTAGGCGAAAAATTAAGCGATCTGACAAAGTTATCCGAAATTTTGTAAAAAATAAAAGTCTTGTTATCGTTCCAGACTCCTTTAAGACTCTACTTTTTGTAGAATTGGACACATTCAAGCCGCATTCATTACCAATCTGCGAAAGAGTTTTCATAGAATTGCTAGCAGCGTTAATAATACGGCGTTGATCTCTCTCAGATAGCATTTTTTTCGACCCCCTGTTTTGTTCATCCCGTATCCACTTTTATTTTTTACAAAATTTCGGATAACTTTGTCAGATCGCTTAATTTTTCGTCCAATTTCGCGATAACTTAAACCATTTTCTAAAAAGGCTAAAATTATGACTTTTTATACCCTCCAATCACAGTATGGGGGTACACTCACTTTGTCATTCCGTGTGTAACGCATCGAAATATCGGTCTAGGCCCCATAAAGTATATATTTTATTGATCAGTGATCGATTCTAAGACATTCTAGCGACGTCCGTCCGTCCGTCTGTCCGTCTTTCCGTCTGTCCGTGTGTAGAGGACACGATACAGTCCAAAATAAAAGAGCTAGACTTCCGAAGTTTGGCACGAATATGTCTTATATTCCTAGGCAGGTTAAGTTCGGAAATGGGCAAAATCGGACCAAGGGGAAAAAAGTTCCCCTTGGAGAACTAAACCAACCCAAGAAAAAACGCATTTTTTGCAGAGTTTTTTGTACTTTTGGTAAGCAAATGCAACATTCTTATCTCAGAAGAAGTTCAAAATCGTAAGGAGAAGGTGCCCCCTAACGTCTCCCACGAACCCCCCTCCCAAAAAAACGCCCCTGGATTTTTTTTACATTTCGGAGGGTATAAAAGATTCGGTACAGCCGAATGTAACACTCTCACTTGTTCGACTTCATTTAAAAATTTACCACGTGGCATTTTGTTAAAAAATTAATAGAAGAACGAATGTTACCAAAAAAAAAAATTAATTTGGCCACGAAACTTTGACTTGAACTCATTTCAACTGATTTTATTGAAATGCGGCTATAGTTATGAAACACTGACAAATACAGTTATTGGTCGCCGTTTTCTGAATTCAAACAGCTGATGGCTCAAATTTACAAAAACAAGAGAACTGTTATAACACTGTAATATACCATAATAGGTTTCATAAAAATACTTCTTGAACATTAAACAAACCGAAAAATGCAATGCGGCTATAGTTATGATGCGGAGTGTAGATGTCATTTGTGGTGCAATGTAAAAATTCGATTTTGCCACGCCCCTCCGCCCACAGACAGAAAATTAAAAATCCGACTTGACAGTGTTACTCGCCAGGCTATTCTGAATATTCCCTGAAAATTTCATGAAGATCGGTCCAGCCGTTTTCGAGTCCATACGGAACATACATACATACATACCATAGCTGTATTATTGATTTTTTTTATTTGGATTTTTTGGAAATAAATAAAATACTTTGATATTTTAGTTGGCTATCAAAAAATAAAATGTTTTGTTATTTTATTTATTTTGGTTTGAATAAAATAAAATTTTATTTTATTCAAATTCATAAAAATGAAATAATATTTCTTTCCAAAAAAATCAAATAATTTTTTCTGATTGCTTATTCAAACAAACAAAATAGATTTTTTCAAAATAATCAACAAAAATTTGTGATTTTTTTTGGTTATTCACAAAAATTCAAATGAATAACGTATTATTTAAACAAAAAAAAAGAAATATTCTTGAAAATTTTGTGTTTGAAAAATAATTTTGTTTTTTTTTATTTTGCATTTTATTATACAGTAAAATACACAATTATTCTTACAAACCACTATTGTTTTATTGTTAGCTTTTTATTAAAGGTTTTCTTTACTAAAACATTAGGCTTGTTTTTTTTTCAGACCGGATTAAGATTGGGATTTACTTTATTTATTGTAAAAATGTTTCAAATCAAGTCCAGAATTTTTTTTTATATTTTTTTTTCTAAATCTACATACAATTAGTAAATACATATAAAGAGGTAAGAAACTAAGCGGTGTCCATAATGTAAAATGGTATAAATAAATCCAATTTAATCCTAGGATTTAACTAAATTTAGTTTTTATACTTCAAATTTTTACCTTAGCTTAATTATGTTTTTATTTTATTATTGATAATAGGATGTAGATTCAGAAAAAAATTTAAAAAAAATTGTTTGGCCAGATTTGAACCTTTTTAAAGTAAAATAAAGTTATTCCAATATTGATTTAATGCAAAAAACAAGGCTATTAATTAGAATATTTTTTTAATTTTTTCGCAAATTGATTTTTAATGTTTAAAAAATACTGTTAAAACGTTTTGCTATTGAAAATACACTACTTGAATAAACTTTTCGATATTTTTTTAAAACAATAGACAGTCCTGAAAGGATCCCAGCAAAACTTTGGTAATGGGTAGTGATTATATAACACATTACCAGGTAATGTATATACCTTATTTGTAGCATTATTTTAGGATGTCTTACCAAACATTTGTTCCACAACGTATTATTTTCAAGTGAAAAATAATGCATTACTAATAATTTGCTACGAAATGCATGATTATTGGAAAAAATGTATTTCATAGTTATTATTTCTAAACATTAAATCATGGATGACTTATATTTGGTTAATTATGTATTATTTGAAAGTTTGAAATAATGCATTATTTATAATTGGATGCATAATGCATTACAATAACATAAAAAATAATTATTTTATAAAAAAATGCATAAGTTTTAACTAGAGATGGGCTCACGACAGGAAATTTCTAACGACACACACTCACGAGCATATTTTTTCTACTTACACTCACCTACAATCACGTGAGTAAATTTAATACAAAATTTCTTTTTCACTACTCGTAACACCTTATATATTATCTTCTGGTATGCTATATTATTTCATTTCTCGTAACCTATAAAATATCATATATTTTACACCTTACTCGTATTCTTCGTTATAAATTTATGACTTATTTTATACCTTACTGGTATTCTTTGTGATAATGTGGATGCATTACTTTGAGTCTCATCGCCTGTTAAAATCATCAATGCTGCAATGTATAAAATAAGAGATCCTATACCTTATTTTATACCTTATTTGGTAATCTAAGTTTTGCTGGGATGTATATTTACTAGGGTGATTAGACCGGTTTTTCGAAACCGGTTTAAACCGGTTTTATGTGGCTTGCAACTTCCGAATTTTTAAAATCTTAACTATTTGAAAACCGGTTAGACCGGTTGGTTTACTGTCGAACCCCGGTTTTTATAAATCAACCTTTAAAAGCAGTTAAATTCGATTTTTTTAGTGTAAAGGTGTTAAAAAAAATCCCAAATGAATGAATACCAAGTAAAAAAAATAATTTCGCCTTGGCTGAATCCATAAATTTGAGTGCAAATCATTTCTGGATGTGGCAAATCTTTACATATAAAAAAAAAAAAATAAGCAAAAAATTTTAATGAACATTTTTGTCGACTATCAAAATTTTATTTTAAGTAATTTTTTAATGTTTGCTAATTATTTTTTTTTTTAATAAAAAATGTTTGCAGTAAAAAATATTCCATTGAAGTTTGAACATTTTTTAAATGCTTTTTATAAAATTTCAATTGTATTTAAAAAATTTCGGTTTGTATTTCAAAATTTCCATTGGTTTTTTAAATTTTTCTCTTGTATTTCAAAAATTTCTATGCTTTTCAAAAATTCCTTTTGTTTTCAAAATTTTTCATTGATATTCCAAATTCTCTAAACGCTTTTAAGAAATTTTCATTTTTATATCAGAAATTTTCATTTGCATTACAATTTGTAGAAATGAAAACCTCTAAAATACAATTGGTAATTTTTGAAACGTAAATGAATTTCCGAAACATAAATGAAAATTTTTGAAATACATATAAATAAAATTGAACATTTCTAAAACGTATTTAAAAATTTCTGAAATATAATTGCAAATTTCTTAAATACAAATTGTATTTTCTGAAGTAATATTGGAAATGGTGATATAAAGTACCAATTTTTTCGAAACACCGACAAATCTCTGCTTTATATTGGCCGTAATAAATATTTTTTGCCTTATTTTGCAAAAAACCGAAAAAACGGGTTCATTCGGTTTTTTGTCAATTTAAAAAAACGCTGATTTTCGAACTATTCGAAAACCGGGTCTTAAAATTTCGTAAGGGTCTTTAGATTAAAGATATCGTCACCCAAAACTTTGTTTTTTTATATGTAAGTGAATTAAGAAAAAAATTTGTATATAATAATTATCAGATATCATTCCATTTCGCAAGAACTTCTTCTGACATAGAAATATTTTATTTAATTTTGCATTTGTTCAGATGTTGAAATATGATCCGATTTGGCCCATTTTCGTACATAACCAGCCTCAGACAATAAGACATATTTCTGACAAATTTCCGCAGTCTAGCTCTTTTAGTTGGGACTGCATCATGTCTTCCACAAACAAACGGACGGACATCTGTAGAATGTGTTACAATCTATCTCTAATCAATAACATATATTGTATAGTCTGTTAGATGGATATTTCGATTCATTACACACGGAATGACAAAGTGAGTATAGTCCTTTTAAACCAACCTCTAAAAATCGCCTTTTTTCAGATTTTTATACTTTTGTTAAAAAAATAAAAGTTTTTATATCTGCACTTGGAATTTCCTAAATTACAACTTAACTTTTCTGAATTTCAATGGACTTTATTAAATTACAATTTATAAGAACCTGACATCAAAACAAAACTGTGTTGTAAGAATAATTTTGTGTTTCTCTGTACAAAATAAATGAAATAGATTTTTTTCAAACACAAAATTTTCAAGAATATTTATTTTTTGTTGTTTGAATAATACGTTATTTATTTGAATTTTTGTGAATAACCAAAAAAAATCACAAATTTTTGTTGATTATTTTGAAAAATTATATTTTGTTTGTTTGAATAAAAAAAATCAGAAAAAATTATTCGATTTTTCGTTATTCAAATAAAATCAAAATAAATATTATTCATTTTCAAATATTTAAATAATCTGTTATTTGATTATTTTTGAAAAAATATTGTTATTTATTCATTTCGATATTTCAATCATAGCATACAGCTATGATACATACATACCCACATACATACACACATCCATTTTTATATATATAGATTGATCAGTGATCGATTCTAAGATATTCTAGCGATGTCCGTCCGTCCGTCCGTCCGTCCGTCCGTCTGTCTGTCTGTCTGTCCGTCCGTCCGTCCGTCTGTAGTTAACACGATGCAGTCCAAAATAAAAGAGCTAGACCCCTCAAGTTTGGCACAAATATGTCTAATGTTCCTAGGCAGGTTAAGTTCGGAAACTTCCAAAATCGGACCAGGGGGGAAAAAGTTCCCCCTTGAAGAACTAAACCAACATCTAAAAAAATACACATTTTAACATGTTTTTTTGTATTTTTGTTAAATAAATAAAACATTTGGTATATTTTTCGCGATGGGAAGGTGCTCTCAACGTCCCCCACAGACCCCGTCAACCCCCCCCCCCCCCAAAAAAAAAGAAACGCCCCTGGCAAAATTTTGTTTTTAATTTTTTTACATTTTGGAGGGTATAAAAGATTCGGCACAGCCGAATTTAACACTCTCACTTGTTTTTTTTTTATTTTATTAAGAATAACCATATAATTACAAATCATATACTAATTTTACCTAACCGAGAACTGGTAGCAATGACCTTCGTCTCGTTGTAGCGAAACAGACCAAGGCCTCTGGTGGGAATCGAACCCACGACCCCCAGACTCATAGGCTAGCACGCTACCAACTAGCCTACTGGGGCGCCTAAGAATTTCAATTTATACTTTCTTAATTTCTTAGGATTTCTGATTTTCAATAAGGCACCTGTATTTCATTATACAGGTGCAAAGAAAGCGCCGCAGGGAAAAAATTTTTACAAGAGATTTAAAAAAACAAATTAAAATGTAAAAAAAAATGCTAAAAGTGCTAAAAAAATTTTTAAAAGTGCTAACTTAGCACTTGGCACTTTTTTCCAAAACTTTAGTGCTAAGTCCAAAAAAAAAGTGCTAGATCTAGCACTAAAAGTGCTAAAATGGCATCACTGATCTTCAAATATAAAGAATATAACGGTTGGTGTATATCGTTCAACTGTTGACGAGTGTGGACGTGTTTTATTTTAACTCCGTGCTATAAATTGAATTACTAAAATTGTTTGTAATAGGTTTGTTCGGAATAGGTATTTTTGTGATATTTTCATTACCACATCAAGGAAAATGAAAATATGGACACAAATGATACCGATTTAATTCGAGGCTCTGCCTCACCGAATGGTGCTGGTCCTAGCACTGGTCTTAGGGTTGCGACCTTGAAGTCCGGCCTTGATTCTGGTAGGGGTGCTCAGCCTAATATTGGTGGCAAAAAGAAAAAGAAACTTAAGCCATCAAAGGTCAGGCAAAACCAGCGAAGGCTTTGTTTGAAAATAATTAACAGACTAAGCCAACTCGATGGAACGAAGCTCTCCGAACGTGAGAGGGCATCGCTATCATGGGCGAAAGGAGTCATTGAAGAACAGGACAAACTTTCGTCAATGCGCGCATCTGCCAAACAGAGCGCTGTTTCGGCCTCGTCATCGAAGTCTGGTAAAAGGTTGCGCTCGCCCGACGAGAAACCTTTACCTAAGAGATCTAAGGTGACCGGCAACGTCTGGACTCACAAGGGAAGTCTCCCTAGTGTCACCCGCGGATCTTTATGGAATTGGTTTTATTTTGTAGATCATAAAAAATAAAGGGGCACGTATTTTTTTTTAGCGGCCCAAATTCATATTTAGAGGGTAAAAAGGAGGGGGGAAGACAAGGCCATTTTTCAGTTTTTTTTGTTTATCTCCTATATTGTGCAAAGAAACCTAGTCACGTTACATACCAAATTAAAGGTCTTTGAAAAACCTATTTACGTATGCTAAGAAGGTGTCCAAACATGCACAACTTTTCGTCATATTGAGTAAAATACCAAAATTTTAGGACATTTTTGTTAATAAGTTGAAAATTTTTAACTTCTTTGGCCCATTGTTAGCACCACGAGATAGGTATTTTTAATACCTTTAATCTGATACCACACATGCCCATATTAATTTTGTTTAAATAGGCATAAATCGTAAAAAACTGAAGAAGGTCAATTTCCCCCCATACAAATCGACCCCCCCCTAAAAATGAGATGGGCCGCTAAAAAAAAATACGTGTCGAATTAATTTTCGTTCTTAACAACATATCCAAATTTCATGAAGATCGGAGGGTGACACCAGGGAGACTTCCCTTGTCAGTCTTTTAGTGAAGTGGTGAAAGGTAACTTCGTTAGGGCTGTGATAAACAGGCAAAATGGGGATTGTAGTATTCCAAGGGACAAGTGGAGTGTAGATGAAACTAAATTAAATGAAATCTACTTTAGGCTCCTTGAGAGTATGCCTGATTTTATCCCCACTACTGTCAACGCAGGTTGGTATCAGGGGCGAGTAAAACTCGTTGCTTTTGGGAACGAAAGATCCGCAGCCGTGTTTTAGGTTGCCATTAGCCAAGTGGGAGAGTTATGGCCTGGAGCCAGACTGGACGTTGTGGAAAAACATGATATCCCCTCGCAACCCAGAGTTCATGCATGGATTCCAATGGCTACAAGTGACACTGAGGTGATTCTATAGATGATAAAAGTCTGCAATCCTGACCTTCCTACTCAGAATTGGCAAATTGCCAGATTGGGTGAGATGGAGGGCGCTCGTCGTCAAGCAGTGGTCTTGGTTAATGAGGAATCGCTTCTTCTTTAAGCCAGGACTGACGGCATTATTAGATATGGCTTTTTTCATATAAGAGTCAATGTCTACAAGGGCGATCAGAAGGCTATTTTGGACGCAACCAAGCCAGTGGCGGAGTCGGCTGGAAAGGATGGTGGACAAAAAACATGATGTTGCGGTTCCTACAAATAAACCTCCATCACTGTAAGGCAGCCTCAGTTGCACTCTTGCTGCGCCTGACGACAGGAGCAGTTGACTTGGTTTTTATCCAAGAGCCCTGGGTGCGGGGTGGCAGGGTTTGCGGATTGAAGACCCCTGGGATTAAGTTGGTGGTTGCCAAAGGTGAGGGCTCACCAAGAGCCTGCATCTTGGCGAAAAATGGCTTAAATATATTATTTTTATCAACTTTTAGTGATATGGATGTTACAGCGGCTAGCTTAGAGCTTCATGGGAAGTCTATTTGGCTCGCCTCTGCGTATTTTTCTAATCCGGGGCCAATACCCCAGGAGAAGGTTGTCGGTCTAATTCGGGAGTCTGAATCTAGGGGACACCAGTTAGTAGTGTGTTGTGATGCTAATGCACATCATTCGATATGGGGAAGTACAGACAGAAATGATAAAGGCGAATCACTTTTGGAGTTTTTGTTAAGCACTAACCTGTATATTTGTAACAAGGGTAGTGAACCAACTTTCGTTACAAGTACGCGGCAAGAGGTTCTTGACGTAACACTTGTATCAGATACATTGTCTGATAGAATTGATGACTGGAGAGTTTTGGAAGAGCATTCTTTCTCAGATCATCGCTACATTGAGTTTTTACTCAGGGAGCGTGCCCCGGTTGAGACAGTCTCTAGAAATCTGAGGAGAACAAACTAGGTGAAATATAGGGAGACTTTTTCTTTGCTTTTGGATGAAGTACCCTTATCTGAACCGCATAGTTTGGCGGAAATTGACTGTCTGGTTGACCATATAACAAATGTTTGTAATAGGTGCCTGGATGCGTCTTGCCCTTCTGCAAAGCCTAGAGGGAAAAAAGCCACCTTGGTGGTCAAATGAGTTGCAGACGAGCAGAGATTCCTGCAAAAAGCTCTTTAATAATTCTAAATTTTCAAGAGCGGACGAGGACTGGTCTGCATACAGGCTGCAACTTAAGAGTTATAAAAAGATGATCAGAAATGCAAAATGTGATTCTTGAAAAAACTTCTGTGGAAACATAGAAGACGTTTCTGAGGCATCCAGGCTGCGCAAGGTTCTGGCTTCTTCTCCTTGCACCCTGGGATACCTGAAAGATCCTAATGAGGTCAAGTCTTCCTCCAGTGGAGAGTCGCTGGATCTCCTTTTAAACATGCATTTTCCGGGCAATTCCATGACGCCGTTTCAAGCTTTGGAACGTTCCGACGCCCAAGCATCTGAAATTGCTTCGGAAATAAAAAATATGCCAAAACCTACTTGCCAATAGACGTATAACGTCTGAATTGGGAGCGTCCGTCATATCTCGATTTGTCAATAGGGGCACACCACAAGGAGGTGTTCTTTCGCCGCTTCTTTTGAACCTGGCACTGAATTCAATGATACTATCTCTAGAAGCACGTGGTTGTCATGTTGTCGCATATGCAGACGATGTCGCGATAGCGGTAAAGGGGAAGCATCTGCCAACATTGCGGGACATTCTTCAGGGTTCTCTGAAAGATCTGTCTAAATGGGCAAGAGACTGTGGTCTAGGAGTTAATCCTAGTAAAACAGAGCTTGTTTTGTTTACAAGGAAAAATAAGATTCCTGCTTTTGATCCTATTTCTCTGGACGGTACTGAAATCACCTTCTCAGATGGAGCCAAGTATCTTGGAGTATTTCTAGATAGCAAGCTGAATTTCAGGCGTAGTATTGAGGAACGGGTGAGAAATGCAACGATTGCTTTGTATTCCTGTAAAAGGGCCATTGGAAAACGATGGGGGTTTAGCCCTCAAGTCGTTCATTGGATCTATACAGCGAAGGTGCGTCCAATTTTGCTGTATGGAATCAGTGTCTGGTGGCCAGCTTTAGAAACAAAAGCGAACTGTGTCTTTATGACGAAGGTACAGAGAATGGCGTCAATGTGCATCACTGGTGCTCTTCGTACTACACCTCCGGCTGCATTAGAAATCCTCCTTCACCTGATATCCTTGGACATCTTGGGTAGGCAGTATGCGGCTGCGTCGGCAATTCGACTTAATAGCACGCTGCAATGGAGGATCAGCGATTGTGGTCATAGCGCGATCTTGAAAAAGATAACAATACCACAAAATGTGGACTGTGCTCCCTCTTTGAGCCTCTTTGAGCGCCACTTTACCACTATGATACCATCCAGGTTGTCTTGGATGGGGGATACTCCGGGTAGTGGAGCTACCATAAATTTTTACACAGTTGGATCGAGGCTGCACGAACAAGTGGGCTTTGGAGTCTATTCGGAAGAGCTCTAGTTGAGCCTGGCTCGTAGATTGCCAGATCATTGCCGTGTTTACCAGGCAGAGATGATGGCAATAAAGGAAGTAGCTGACTGATTGAGCTGCAATGTCTTGTCTACAACCGCAGTCAACATCTATACTGACAGTCAAGCCGCGGTCAAGTCCCTGGATTCAATGTTTCTGAAAACAAGATCTGCCCTTAACTGCCGCATGTCTTTAAATGAGATGGCCAAGCAGTTTAACATACGACTCATATGGGTCCCAGGGCACAGAGACATTCCAGGGAATTGCAAAGCCGATGAGCTTGCAAGACTAGGAACTACCTTACAGGTTCCAACAGAATTGGAATGTGTTGGTATGCCTCTAGAAACTTGCAAGCAAAACCTACGGCTTTGTTCTACGAAGGAGACTAATCAAAGATGGGCAAATGGATGGACGTGTGATACAACACGACTGATTTGGCCCTCTCTTAATCAGGGGCGCACAAGTGAGCTGATATCGCTTCCAAGAGGAGAGATTTCGACGGTGGTTTCTATAATTACCGGATACTGTCTTATAGGGAAGCACGCAGAGCGGTTAAATGTGCCGTCGAATGACTTTTGCCGAAGTTGCATGGATGAAGAGGAGTTGGAAACTATCGAACACTTTATTTGCCATTGCCCGGCACTTTCTGGTCAGAGACTTGCTTCACTGGGATCTAGGGAGCTGTACGATCTTTCTGATTTGTTGGATGTCAAAATTCAACATCTAAGGAGTTTCATAAGAAGCTCAAACTGGTTTAACGACAGGGACTAGTAGGGAAACCTATTACGGTCTCGTGGTATCACAATGGACCTCAGAGTCTACGTGTGTTGACGTAAAATGTCAGCAGCCACTTACAACCTAACCTAACCTAACGGTTGGTGTCTAGGTTAAAAAATTAAGGTAATGCAGACTTACATTTTTATTTGTTTACTCCCAATTCCTCGATGAATGATCTCTAACGGTAGCAATTGAAGGCAGCAACTTTATTGATATGATCTTGTACCAAAATTTTTATCTGAACTTGTTTAAAAATTGTTACTATTTATTTGGTTTTCAGTGTTTTACTTCAATAAATTTTTATTTTAAATTGCGTTAGATGTTTTTCTTTTGGTTTTCCCTTCCTGGGAGTCAGTAATACAACACGAACCGTATTATCTAAATTTATTAATCGGTAGTTTTGTTTTGCTTACTAATAAAACATATATCAAAATGACAATTAAAAATCATACGTTTTTTCATCCGAAATAATAATTATATCGCGATCGACCGAGAATTTGCAAAAATATTTAATTCAGGTAATTTAGCCAATTTAATTTAAAAAAATCTTTAAATAACCGGAATTATTTTTTTTCATTTAGCACACACTGGGCCGACAAGTTTGTGATTGGTGAAAAATAAAAAAAAAAAATCTCACTTGTGCAAAATTAATTATAATGAAACTAATAATAATAAATGTTTTTAAGACTTGTGATTGTCTTTTAATGCGAATTATTTTAAAAAAATTTGAAAAAAAAAAATAGTTCTTCCTTTTTTCCACTTTTTGCGCTAATGACTTAATTATTTCTTTCCTACACTTTACTATATTGGTGTATGCCTTTAACTCTCTATGCTTACTTTCGAATCTGAAGCAAGAAAAGTTTCGGAAAGGTCCAGAGTTTTCCAGTACTGTGGGTAAGAAAATGAAACTTCGGCTTCAAACTTTTACCAAAAAGTGAAATTAATAAGGAGTTGTGTTCTTTAATAACATTTTTTAATGAATTTATTGTATCATGAATTATGTAGTAAATCCATTAATTTTACGGTCATAAGTAAAAATTTCCAAATTGGATCATTTGTAGGTATTTTTCTATATAATAGAATTGGCAAGAGATATAAAAATGTTCTGGTTTCACTTGCACTCATGTTCAAGTTATTACTTTTTATGCGATCCCATGTAAAGGGAGGTGATATATTCCCAATCTCCTGCTTATAATGAAATCGTTGTTTGATGTCATTTATTTCTTCTAATGTAAAAAATTACTCAATTTTGCACCAGTAAACGATTTAATAGTATTGAGTAAATTTTTAATAAAAATTTATTAAATGTTTGAAAAAAAATTTGAGTAAATTTTTAATTGACACAATTAAACATTTACTCAAAATTTATCCATTTATTTTTTTTTTTATAGTTTAAAAAAGTTTTAATTTTTTTTACAAAAAAAAAAAAAAACAAAAAACTTGTTTTTTCAAACTTTACCAAACATATTTATGTCTCAAAAACATAGGAACATTTTATAAAGACGATTACAAACTTTCTAATACATACACAAAAAACTATAAACTAAACGAGAATTCAAAAAACTATAAGAGTTTAAAAAAATAAAAAAACTATTAAATTTTTATTAAATTATTTTTTTACTTATTAACTTAAATTGTTTTTAAAATTTTTAAGTAAATTTGTAATTGCGTCAATTAAAAAATTACGCAAATTTTGTTTATAAATTTAAACAAGTGATTACTCAAATTTGTTTCCTCCATATTTTTTTCTGTGCGACACTTTTACTTGAAGTAACATGTTAAAGTTTGTTAAATTCGGACGAATGCCGAATCCCAGTTTTCTTTGTGCGATTTCGGATCAAATCGCTTTCATAGTTTTCTATTGATCTCATTTTATTATCTTGCTGAATTAATGCTTTTTTCGTTGTTTTTAGACAATTTACATAGTCTGCAAAACATATTAGCACTAAAATTTCTTTGAAAACCTAATAGACGATTCAGAGCTAAATTGTCTCCTACAATAAGCTCTAAAACAACTTTCACAATAAAGGTTTCACCCTTTTCGATATCGATGCCATCGTCTTCTAAAGATATAATTGACTCCACGATTTTTTCATTACACTCTTTATTAAACTCGTTAAAAAAAAAAAAAAAAAAACTTGTAAATTTTTTTTGTTTGCTACCTCCTATTTGACAAAATTTCCTAGTAATTTTACAAAATTTTTACCAATAATTCTGTAATTTTACAAAGTTTTTACCAATAAAATTGTAAATTTACAAATTTTTGACACGATAAAATTTACAAAGAGGTTTCGTAATTTTAGTAGATTTTTGCTACCTCCGATTTTACGACAACTCCTAGTAATTTTACAATCTTTTTACAAATAAAATTGTAAATTTACAGTTTTTTGGTGCAATTAAAATTACAAGGAATTCTCCTGAATTTACTATTTTTTTTTTTTTTTGTAAAATTATCTTGGAAATTTGTAAAATTACGAAAAAAAAAAAATGCAAAATTACAAAAAAAAAATGAAATTTAATTTTTTAAATAACAAAGGAAAACTGTTAAATATTGGTAAAATGGGATTACGAGACTTTTCCTAGTAATTTGACAAAGTTTTTTTTTTTTTTATAAGGGTTCAAGTTGAAAAAATGCAGAAGAAAAATTTAATTTCTAAAAATTATAGACATTTCTGGTATTTCCTATACCGATTTCAAACACCCCAGTTAGTGTCATCATCAGTAGGATTTTATATGTCGGTTTGTCTTGTTAATGAAACCTGTTTTTTATATATGTGAATATTTATAGTTTCTACAGAATAAATTTTGACAGTTTCCAACACTACAATTCTATTTCTAGCAATCTCAACCTCACTTCAAACTTTCTTTCAACTTTTTTGTCTCTTACATTATTTCGCAATGGTTTTTTTTTTGTTTGTGGACTTAATTAAATCAATGCAGTTGTAAGAATTTTTTAATTTAGGTGATTATTTAAATTTGGAAACGCATTATATAATGCAGAAATGTTTTCTTTGTGGCATTATTTATTTGAAGGTCATCGATGTACATAAAATATGGTTTACTTACATTAATCATATCCTAATTTTTGACATTTTTCTTTACATTGTACATAATAATTGTAAACTTCATTGTTTTGATTTGAGTTAATTGAGATTAATGCTTCTGTTAAAATATTTTCACGAAAAATACTTTTAATTTGAAATTTTAAAGGAAAAAAGGTGGCTTTTGTATCGACCTCGTTAAATACTCTGTAAGAAATTGCTTTACCCATCACTCCAATGAAAATGATAATGTAATGATTCGGATGATTACACCCTAAAAAAATGAGTCCAGATTCCTACTATAAATTGGGTAAATTTTAACTAATTCAAAAAATATACTACTATAAATTGAGTAAATTTACAATATTTTTAAGTAAAATTACGCATTTTGTGTAAATTTACCCAATTTATAGTAGGAAACTGAAATCATTTTAATTAGAGTGTATTCAAATTCCATTTTTAAACCCTCCACTTAGTGATAGAGGGTATATACATTAGGGTGGTTTTTTATTTTATTTTTTTTTGGAATTTCGAGGAGCGCGCAGCGGATTTTTGTGACATTTGATGTTAAAATAATTGTGTAAAAATTTGAGCTAAATCGGATAAAATTAACCCGAGGCGCAAGAAGGTCAAAGTTTCGAGAAAAAGCCAAAATGGCCAAATTTTGAAAAAACTTAAAAAAATGTAAATTTTGTTGAAATAAAAAAAACAAAATATTTTTTATTTAACTTTCTTGCAATAATACTCAAAAAAAATTATCTTTACTTTTTATGACGGCAGTAACACTTTCAAACATGAAATACAAAAATTACCATGCATTTTAGGGGGTACCTCAAATGAGTGTTTTCGATTTTTTGAAAATTTTATTAAACAAAAAAATTAAATCTTACTATTCTATAGCAATGGATTATTAAATACATCCTAAGGCTTAAATATTTAAAAAATTGGGGATATCCATCGACTCAATTTTTTTTTGGAGTCATTTGAGTTTGGCGAATTTCAAGGAGTCAAATGACTCCAAAAAAAAAATTGAGTCGATGGATATCCCCAATTTTTTAAATATTTAAGCCTTAGGATGTATTTAATATTCCATTGATATAAAATAGTAAGATTTAATTTTTTTGTTTAAAAAAATTTTCAAAAAATCGAAAACACTCATTTCAGATGCCCCCCCAAATGCATGGTAATTTTTGTATTTCATGTTTGAAAGTGTTACTGCCGTCATAAAAAGTTAAGATATTTTTTTCTGAGTATTATTGCAAGAAGATTAAATAAAAAATATTTTATTTTTTTCATTTTTTCAAAATTTACATTTTTTTTTAAGTTTTTTCAAAATTTGGCCATTTTGGCTTTTTTCTCGAAACTTTGACCTCCTTGCGCCTCGGGTTAATTTTATCCGATTTAGCTCAAATTTTTACACAATTATTTTAACATCAAATGACACAAAAATCCGCTGCGCGCTCCTCGAAATTCCAAAAAAAAAAATAAAAAAACCACCCTAATATATACATTAGGGCGGGTCGATTTGTATGGAGCGAAAAAAACTGAAAAATCGTATAGCAAAAACAAAATCTACAAGAAATTCTAAGAAACTTTTCCAAAGAAACCATTGGTCTAAAATCAAACCCTATACCGCGCCTTACGACATGAAAATCCGTCCGTCCGTCTGTCTTTCTGTCTGTGTGAAACACGCTAACTTTCAAATGTTAGCGGAAGAATGAAAAATATATACGGCAAGCTGCTGAAGCGTGACGTGTATATTTGTCAAACTTTCGGTCAGATTAATACTTAATTTCAGCGAAATCTGTCCAGTGGTTCATAAGTTATTAGCAAAATGGGGATTTTCAGATGGGTTTTAACCCGAACTCCCGTGTTGAAAAAAACGCTTAACACGCTTTGAAAAGGAATGGTAAGCCAAAAAAAAAATATTTTAGAAACTATTTTTGTCACTCAAAAAAACTAAAAAAAAATTTACACTCAAAAAAAAAAAAAAAAAAATACGCTCAAAAAAATGAACACTCAATTTTTTTTTTTTACAGTAATTAAAAAAAAATGTTACTCAAAATAAATCAAATACTGATGTAATATAATAATAATTTCCTAATTACATTATGATCCTCAATTACATACTTTTATTTACTAAGAAAAGGCAGCTGCACCAGCTTCCCTTTATAAGAAACATACAAAGGTTTTGGTGGGAATTGAACCCACAAATAAATAATGGATTAAAATTATAATGGATTAACGATGAAAGCAGCGATTTATTGTTAAAATTTCTTATTAGAATTTTTCGTCTGTGGCGTTTTCATTACAAATCAATCTAATTATTTATTTCTCCATTTCAGGGATTATGTCTAATATACTTGCCGGTCATAATCCCAAAAATTGCTCGAATTATATCTAGCGGCAATTAGTAAAACATTGTTCTTGCAGCATATCGGTATATAAAACTATGTTTTCTTTACATATGAGGTGTAAGCTATGTTCAGCAACGTTGTAGAAAATATTATGGCAAATATTTTTGTGAAACATATTAACCCTCTAACTCCCTCTCATAACGGTATTTTTTGGCTCTATTCTAACAAATCGCAAAAAACACCCCGAAAGAGGGGGAGTGTGTGAAATGTTCTACAAAAATGTTGCCAATAAAATTTTACTATATACCTCAGAGCACATCAAAGCCCAAAAAGCTTAAAAAAAGGACGGAGACAAATTTTCATGTCGTTAGCCGCGGTATAGGGTTTGATTTTAGAAACATGGTTTCTTTGGGAAATGTTCTTAGAATTTCTTGTAGATAATGTTTTTGCTATACGATTTTTGACAAAAAAAATCGACCCGCCCTAATATACATATATTATATGTCGCAAACTTTAAAACTTTCTTTTTACACTCAAAAAATTATGTCATTAACTGTTTGTAGTTTATTTAAAACATTTTACGTTTAGTCGTTTTTAAAAGAAAAAACATTTATTTGATGTTCAGTTATTATTAATTACTACCTCTGTCTGGAAGTATTTTTTTTTTTAATTGTTGGTATTTTTTAATGAGATATCATTAGTTTTTACATACACAAGTAGGTTATTTTTTTTTTAAAAAAAAAAGTGACTTTGGCACGATGGGTAGAGTGTTTGGCCAGAATGTAGTTGATTGCGGGATCGATTCCCCAAAATTTTATTAAAAATTTAAAAAATAAAATATTTCAATAGAAAAATGTAAAAAAAAAAAAACTACGAAATCATTAATTTTTAATGTTTTCGTAGGTTATTTTTTTTCGAATTTGTTGGTAAAAATGAAAGAAAAAAACGTATTTTTTTAATGTTTAATGTTATTGATTTTAGAAAATTTTGTCAACAGTAAAAAATAAATGTTGATGTTTGTTAAAACAAATGAATAATTACTGGGATGGTTTTTAATTGTTTATTCACTGGTTTTAAATGTGTTTTTCATTTGTTTTTGCCTACAAAATATTTTGAGTGTAGGAAAAATGCTTTGATATTTTTCTATAAAAGAAATGTCGCAGAATTTGAGACTGTTTCATAGAAAAATGTGGGCTGAGACTTTTTCCGTATGAAAAATGTCTCAGAATCTCAAAAAATTATGTCATTAACTGTTTGTAGTTTATTTAAAAAGTTTTCCGTTTAGTCGTTTTTAAAAGCAAAAACATTTGATTGATGTTCAGTTTTTATTAATGACTTCTTCTGTCCTTTGTTTCAAAAATAACACACTAAAAAATAAAGACTTTCATTCACATTTAATTTTTAAAGTCATTTATTTTTGTTCTGTAGGTAAAAACTACTGATTATTCTTTAAATTTTTAATGATTTGTGTAAGTAATTTTTTTTTAAATTGTTGGTATTTTTTAATGAAATATCATTAGTTTTTATTAAGGGTTTGTGATTGAAGAAGAAAACATTGTATTTCTAAAGATTATTTTTTAATGTGGATTTATTCCAGACCATGGTTTCTGTAGCCACCTCTACGTCATCAGTGGAGAAAATTACATTAGATAAATTGTTTGATTATTTGTAAGACTGTTTTTTCTATATGTTTTTTCATCAACCTACACAAGTCAGTAATTTTTTTGTAGAAAAAAAAAATCAAAAAATTATTTATAGAAATATAAAAACATGTTTGTATCAAGTGACTTTGGCACGATGGGTAGAGTGTCTGGCCAGAATGTAGTTGGTTGCGGGATCGATTCCCCAAAATTTTATTAAAAATTTTTAAAAAAATATTTCAATAGAAAATTGTATAAAATAACCTACGGAGTCATTAATTTTTAATGTTTTCGTAGGTTATTTTTTTGTAATTTGTTGGTAAAAATAACAGAACTATCATTAATTTTTAATGTTTTCGTAGGTTATTTTTTTCGAATATGTTAGTAAAAAAGAGTGAAAAAACCGTATTTTTTTAATGTTTAATGATATTTATTTTAGAAAATTTTGTCAACAGTAAAAAATAAATGTTGATGTTTGTTAAAATAAATGAATAATTACTGGGATGGTTTTCAATTGTTTATTCACTTGTTTTAAGTGTGTTTTTCTTTTGTTTTTGCCTACAAAATATTTTGGGTGTATTGGATATATTTTTAAGAATCAAAAGGCTTTTATTATTGCAAAAATTTCTCTGAATCTAAAACTACAAACGCCATCAGTTCTAGAATTAAAAACGAAAAAAACGGAATTAATGATTAGTGGCACCACCAAGTCTATTTAAGTATCTTTAAACACATGAAAAAATTTAACACGTAAATTCTGCTACACTTAAAAAATTATGTCATTAACTGTTTGTAGTTTATTTTAAAAACTTTACGTTTAGTCGTTTTTAAAAGAAAAAAAAATTGTTTGATGTTCAGTTTTTATTAATGACTACTTCTGTCCTTTGTTTCAAAAATAATACACTAAAAATAAAGACTTTCATTAACATTTTAAAAGTCATTTATTTTTGTTCTGTAAGTAAAAACTACTGATTATTCTTTAAATTTTTAATGATTTGTGTAAGTAATTTTTTTTTAATTGTTGGTATTTTTTAATGAGATATCATTAGTTTTTACCTACTCCAGTATGTAATTTTTTTGTAAAAAAAAAAATTCAAAAAAATATTTATAGAAATATAAAAACATGTTTGTATCAAGTGACTTTGGCACGATGGGTAGAGTGTCTGGCCAGAATGTAGTTGATTGCGGGATCGATTTCCCAAAAATTTTATTAAAAATTTTTAAAAAAATATTTCAATAAAAAATTGTAAAAAATAACCTGCGAAATCATTAATTTGTAATGTTTTCGTAGGTTATTTTTTTGGAATTTGTTGGTAAAAATAACAGAACTATAATTAATTTTTAATGTTTTCGAAGGATATTTTTTTCGAATTTCTTGGTAAAAAAGAATGAAAAAAACGTAATTTTTTAATGTTTAATGTTATTTATTTTAGAAAATTTTGTCAACAGTAAAAAATAAATGTTGATGTTTGTTAAAACAAATGAATAATTACTGGGATGGTTTTCAATTGTTTATTCACTGGTTTTAAATGTGTTTTTCATTTGTTTTTACCTACAAAACATTTTGAGTGTACGCAGAAAAAACTTTTTTTTGTGATAGCTTGTCTTTAAATTAAGAACCAACACACACCTGAGGATTTGGAGGGGCCCAGCGCAACTAATCATTATTTTTATTTTTTTTTTAATTCTGGAACTGGTGGCGTTTTTAGTTTTCAATTTCGTCGTGCCCCATAAACTCCTAAAGAAAATGCTTCAGAATATTCGATTTTTTTTTGTAGGAAAAATTACCCAGCATTTGATACTTTTTCTTTAGAACAATTGAATGTGTGTGTGGAAGAAGGTGCTAAAATCCAATTTTTTTAAATCGCGTTTTTTTGCAAAATCGTATCTTCCTTCAATAGCTCGACCTATTTGGAAACAAATTTGTTTAAAACTTGGTCGTTTTTGGTCATAAAATTGACCTTAAAGTTCAATTTTAGCTATTTTTGGAAATATTTTATATTTTTCTCCGAATACTAATATGTATTTTGCAGTTAAAATAAAGGTGGTATATCAAAATTCTTGCATGTGAGATGGTTAACGTGTAGAAAACATCCCAGGCTTTAACATGTGCCCATTAATTTGGCAAAAAACGCTTTCATATCTAATCTATCTATAGTTAAAATGTGAATAGGGAAAAAGGTGCTATATCCATACAAAAACACAATATTGTTTTACGAAATACTAAGGGCGGATTTTGATAATCTATCCAATTTTTGAGTTTAAACTATAAAATTGAATGGTTAGTAACTTATATTATTAATTGTGCAAATTTTTTTTAACCCATTACGCGAAAATCTGTTCAAAATAAAAAAAAAAAAACACTTTTTTTTTGTTAAATTAACTACCTTTTATTATTATTATATAAAAATTAGTATTGCTGGACCCCGTCTAAATTTTGCAGAATACATCATGCCAAATTTTAATTTTTAAAAAATAACACAAAAAACATAAAACTACTTGGCAAATGTATTGAAATTCCAAGTAGAAATTGTAACATAGCACCTTATTCCACTAGAACAAAATTTCACATGCCATTTTTTGCTACTTCCGCTCATTCTTTTTTTATGGAATTGTGTACATAGATGCAAATGGTCAATCTTTGTCGATCTGCAAAAAGAAAATTAAGAAATTTAATTTTTTTCGCAACTTATTTAGTTTTTTGCTTCTCCTATACAATTTGGTTTTTGGATTATAGCACCTTGTTCCACACCCACATTCAATTGTCTGAGAATCTAAGACAAACTTTTACCACTTTTGTCTGAAATCATGAAATCATTTTGCTTACCTCTTTGGTTTAAGAAAATGGCGCCTTTTAAATTTAAAAAAATTTCCAATAAATTAATTTCGTTGGGTTGAGAAAATCAACCTCGATTTAAAGCACAAAGGTTTTAATCACGATTTTTTGGGGTTTAGCTAACCTCAATTTAAAACACATTTTTTTATTTTTCTTTTTAAACATTAACACAAAAAAAATTATCAAACAATTACGATGTTGTTACGGCACATATAACATTGCAAATGACAAATCATATAATTTTGGCGCTGATGCATCAAAAACGTATGTATATAAGGACTATGCAAGAGTCCGTTCTTTTTGACGTTTAAAAGTGGTGTTAGTTTTACAAATGGTACCTGGGAAACCTGGAAGTTTTGTTAACTTTTTATTTTTCGTTTAATTTTGCTGGTTGTATTGATTAAATTGTATTTATTTTTTTTTTATTATTATGTATTTTTTTTATTTTCAAGTGACACAACAATATTTTTCATTCATAATTGTAAAAATTTTTAATGTTTATTTTTCGTTATTCCCAAATCGTTCCCAAATACTTTTCAAAAAAAGATTGTCATCTGTTGATAACAAATTCGATATTACTGACAATACTATTTATGAGTTACCCCTGTGATGCATTATTGCATAGTTGCACTAAATAGTATCAAAAAAATACTACCAATAATTGCTGCGGTACGTGTTTGATCAGAATGCAGCAGCGAGCACCAACAAATTTCTATGTTAACTCATGAATAGTACACTCAAAAAAATAAACTGCTAAAACGCTTGGTAAAATGCATTGTAATCCCGTTCTACCAATATTTTACAAATTTCCTTGTTTTTTAACAATAAATCTTGTACTTTGCTCAAACGAGAACTACAGTTTTATTGGTAATTTTACAAGTTTATTCTCGTAATTGTATTCTACCATTTTGAAAGGTTATTTTACAACAAAAAAACTGTAATTTTCCAACAAAGTTTTTATTACGAGGATTCTAGT
Source organism: Pegoplata infirma (assembly GCA_963921195.1). Classification (NCBI taxonomy): domain Eukaryota; kingdom Metazoa; phylum Arthropoda; class Insecta; order Diptera; family Anthomyiidae; genus Pegoplata; species Pegoplata infirma. Next base: position 122,560,036 of record OY992537.1, on the reverse strand, counting down.
TTAATTACAAAAAAACTGTTATTTTACAAAAATTATGTTATACGAGTATTTATGTTGTTTAACAACAAAAACAATTTTTTTTGTAATTTTTTTTTTTATTGAAAAATATTTAAAAAAAAAAAGTTGACAAAATTTTAAAAAAATTATTACGAGGATTCTAGTTAATTTACAAAAAACAAAAAATATTTTACAAAAATGATTTCATTACGAGGATTTATGTTGTTTAACAAAAAGTTTTTTTTTTTTGTAAATTTACCATTTTGATTTGTAAATTAACCATTTTTATACCCTCCACTCTAGTGATAGAGGGTATATCGTCCATTCCATGAGTCATTTTAAAAAATCTGACCGAGGGTCTTCCGATTTTTGTTATATTTTTCATACAGATACTCTATGGAGCCAATTTCAAATTTCATCCATCAGATCGAAAATATTCGAAAAACTCGCGATTTTATTCACGATTTTCGTTTTTAAAAAAGTCAAAAAAATGCAAAATCTGTGTAACTTTGAGCAGCTGTATTTTCTAAACTACTTATCGCACTTTAACAATCCATAGCGCATACGAATGGTTTGTAAGTCTATTTTGATATCTTATAAACTGAAAAAATGTCGGTGGTTTAAAAGTGCATTTTATATGCAAATGCAGTTTTGAAGTGCATTTTGCGAAACTTTTACCCCATTTAATTTTTTTTTAATTAGCATATTCGGAAAATTTAGAATTTTTGCTACAGAAAAATGTTTTCATTACAATGGACCGAGCATGTGTGATACTTTTAATATTTTTTTTAAAAAATACTTCCTTAAGTTTCCCTTATAAAAATTTTTATTTTTTAAATTATACCAAAATCAAATAAAAAGACATGTTTTTAAACCGTTATATTTTCAAAAGTACTAATCGCATCTCATTGTTTTTATGCACATTAGAAAGGTATTTTTGTATATTTTTTGCATTTAATGACCGCAAATATGTTGACGTCTCAGAAATGCATTTTAAATGCAAATGCAGTTTTGAAGTGCATTTTTCAAAACTTTTACCCCTTTGAATTTTTTTTAGTTATCATATTCGAAAAGTTAACAATTTTTACTACAAAATATTGTCCTCCTAGTAATGGACCCACTGTGTGTGATATTTTTTTAGAATTTTTTAAAAAATCATGTTATTTCAGATTTTTTGGTTTTATTTAAAATATTGAAATTGTTTTAAGGAAATTTAAAAAAAAAATTCAAATAGCACACATGGTGGGTCCATTATTAGCAGGACATTAGTTTGTAGCAAAAATTGTAAACTTTTCGAATATGATAATTAAAAAAAAATTCAAAGGGGTGAAAGTTTTGAAAAATGCACTTCAAAACTGCATTTACATTTAATATGCAATTCTGAAACACCAACATATTTGCGGTCATTAAATGCAAAAAACAGACAAAAATACCTTTCTAATGTGCATAAAAACAATGAGATGCGATTAGTACTTTTGAAAATAAAACGGTTTAAAAACATGTCTTTTTACATGATTTTGGTATAATTTAAAAAATAAAAATTTTTATAAGGGAAACTTAAGGAAGTATTTTTTTAAAAAAAATATTAAAAATATCACACATGCTCGGTCCATTGTAATGAAAACATTTTTCTTTAGCAAAAATTCTAAATTTTCCAAATATGCTAATTAAAAAAAAATTAAAAGGGGTAAAAGTTTCGCAAAATGCACTTCAAAACTGCATTTGCATATAAAATGCACTTTAAACCACCGACATTTTTTCAGTTTATAAGATATCAAACTAGACTTACAAACCATTCGTATGCGCTATGGATTGTTAAAATGCGATAAGTAGTTTAGAAAATACAGATGCTCAAAGTTACACAGATTTAGCATTTTTTTGACTTTTTTAAAAACGAAAATCGTGAATAAAATCGCGAGTTTTTCGAATATTTTCGATCTGATGGATGAAATTTGAAATTGGCTCCATAGAGTATCTGTATGAAAAAAATAACAAAAATCGGAAGACCCTCGGTCAAAAAATGCCTAAAATTACCAAATGTCTGGTGGAATGGACGATATATAAGTTTGTCATTCCGTTTGTAACACCTCGAAATATTGGTCTAGGACCCCATAAAGTGTATATATTCATGATCCTCGATTGATTTTAAGACGATCTAGCGATGTCCGTCCGTCTGTCCGTCTGTCCGTCTGTCCGTCTGTCCGTCTGTCCGTCTGTCCGTCTGTCCGTCTGTCCGTCTGTCCGTCTGTCCGTCTGTCCGTCTGTCCGTCTGTCCGTCTGTCCGTCTGTCCGTCTGTCCGTCTGTCCGTCTGTCCGTCTGTCCGTCTGTCTGTCTGTGTGTTGAAAACACGCTAACTTTTGAAAGACTTTACGGAGGCTCCTGAAGTTTGGCATATATGTTGGGCATTTACTTGGTCAGGTTGGTTTGCAATATAGCGAAATCGGTCCAGCGGTTCAAAAGTTAAATGCAAATGAGTGAATTTCGGCAAGGGTTTTTCTGGAATTTACGAGATAAAAAACATGGTAACTTTTGAACGGCAATTCTGAGGGTGCTGAAGTGTGGCATATATATTTTTCGTTCCTCTGGTCCAGTTCGTTTTAAATTTCAGCCAAATCGGTCCAGGGATTCAAAAGTTATTAGCAAAACCGTAAATTTCAGATTCACCTCACCTTAAATTCACGTGTTGAAACCCCGTTAAACAGGATTTAAAAACATTGGTAAGTTACAAAAATATTTTACAACGTATTTTTGTCACTCAAAAATATTTTTACACTAAAAGAAAAAAAAAATCACTCTAAAAAAATTTTACACTCAAAAAAAAATTTTACACTTAAAAAAAAATTTTACACTCAAAAAAAAGTTTTGTAAATTATTTTTTTCAAAAATTAGTTAAAAAAAAGTTTTTTTAAACAAAATTAAATATTTCTAATCAAAAATGTTATTTTTTCACTCTAGAAAATTTACTATAACTTAAAATAGGCATTGTGGAGGGTGTTCATAGATTCGGCCAAGTCGAATTTAACTTTTCTACTTGTTTTAAACATATTTTCCATTTTTTCTTGCAAGTTTACCATTTTTTTTTTATTTTTCCAGTTTTAAAGCAATATTTTTACCAATAAAATTGGTTATTTTTCCAATTTTTGGCGCATTCAAAATTACGAGGAAAACCTCGTAATTTTACGAGAATTTTACCTACCTTCTACTATTTTACGAGAGTAGCCTCGTAAAATCACGAGATTTTTTGGTAACCTTACAAGGTTTTTTTTTGAGTGTAGTGTCAGCAATAACGAAGACGTTATCAACAGATGGCAATCTTTTTTTGGAAAATATTTGGGAACGATTTGGGAATAACGAAAAAATAAACATTAACAAATTTTAAAATTGTGAATGAAAATTATTGTTGTGTACTTTTTTCTATGTGTAGTTAAATCCTTTTTGTGACATAACAATTATAGAAAATACTGTAGAGCTATTTGTAACAAAAATATGTGCAGAAGATCTAAAATAGTAGTAACATTTTTTGGTGAGTTCTAATTTTCTAATTATTGCAAAAAAATATATATATAGACTCTTTGTAAAAATTGATTAGATATGGAAAGATCTGTTAAGAACTAATTTTATCAATTGCATCTGATCAGATCTATTATATTCAAGATTTGTCCCTATTTTCGAGATCTGATCAGATACAATTACTGATCAGATCTACTTTGATCTGAAATTGGGGAGAAACCTCGGATATAATAAAGAAAAGCCTTTAATTTTTTTTGTTTGCTACCTCCTATTTGACAAAATTTTCTAGTAATTTTACAAGATTTTTACCAATAATTTTGTAATTTTAAAAGGTTTTTATCAATAAAATTGTAAATTTACAAATTTTTTAAATTTTACTAGATTTTTTGCTACCTTCTATTTTACGAGAATTCATGGAAATTTTACAAGCTTTTTACCAATAAAATTGTAAATTTACAGTTTTTTTGCGCAATTAAAATTACAAGGAATTCTAGAATTCTAGAATTTACTAGATTTTTTTTTGTAAAAATATCTTGGAAATTTAAAAATTACAAAAAAAATTGTAAAATTACAAGAAACAATTTTATTTTAAAAAATGGTGCCAAAAGTTTCTTTAGGTAGAGTACGTTCTGGAAAAAATATTTGTAAAGTTTTCATGGAGCAATTTTAGTCCACCACGTTATGAAATTTTGAAAGGGTTTAATATAGTATATATTTTTTTAAGTTTTTGTAAAAACCGAAGTTCGTAAGAGTTCTTTTAAGATTTTGAATAAAACGGAGTTTATGTTCGAGACTTTGCATAAAAAGCTGTTTTTTACAAAAACTTAAAAAAATATATACTAAATTACACCCTTTCAGAATTTCAAAACGTTGTGGTGGACCAAAATTGCTCCATGAAAACTTTATAAATATTTTTTCCTGAATGTACTCTACCTAACGAAACTTAAGGCCCCAATTTTTTAAATGAAAAAAAAAATGTTTGACCAAATACACCACGGATGGAAACTTTAAGCGCTGGTTGCGCCCTGAAAATGACCTCCAAATTTGTTTTAATTATTTTTCTCGTAATCAGCTCTTTAATAAGCATCGTTCTAGGGTATATCCTAAAGAAAATCCAAAATTTCTTGATTTCGGGGCATGCTAATGTGTATATAGTGGCATGCTCTCAACTGGCAACGCTTTTTTTTGGCAATCTTTGAAAACTTGATAATCTGATGTAATTTTTTCTTTTTACTTATGACCCTACACACAAAAAAAACTTTTTCAAATTACTAGGAAAAGTCTTGTAATCCCATTTTCCTAACATTTGACAGTTTTTCTTGTTTTTTAACAAATCGAAATTTACAATTTTTTTTTTTTGTAATTTTATAAATTTTCAAGATAATTTTAGCCAAAAAAACTGTAAATTTACGATTTTATTGGTACAAAGCTTGTAAAATTACCAGGAATTCTCGTAAAATTGGAGGTAGCAAAAAATCTAGTAAAATTACGAAACCTCTTTGTAAATTTTATCATGTAAATTTTATCATCATTTTATCATTTTATCATTTGTAAATTTTATCATGTTAAAAAATTTGTAAATTTACAATTTAATTTGTAAATTTACAATTTAATTTGTAAAAAGCTGTAAGATTACAAAATTATTGTTAAAAAGCTTGTAAAATTACTAGAAATTCTCGTAAAATAGTAGGAGGTTACAAAAAGTCTGGTAAAATTACGAAACCTCTTTGTAAATTTTATCGTGTCAAGAAGTTTGTAAATTTACATTTTTATTGGTAAAAACATTTACAAAATTATTGGTAAAATCTTGTAAAATTACTAGAAACTTTTGTCAAATAGGAGGTAGCAAACAAAAAAAAGTTACAAGTTTTTCTTTTAATTTTACAAGGACTTTTTTTTGAGTGTAACTGTAAAAACCAATATGAAGATAACGCGAAAGAATTACAAACCAATTAAAATTTTGAAAAATGACAGATTTGTAGAAAATAACAGATTGATTTTGGAGACTTTCAAATACTCTTATTATCTTTTCTCTATGTCATAAGTAGACCATTAGTGGTGACCCCATAGGCTAGTTGGTAGCGTGATAGCCTCTTAATTTAGGGGTAGTGGGTTCGATTCCCACCAGAACCCTTGGTTTTTTCGCTACAACGAGACAACGGTCATTGTTACCAGTTCTCGGTTAGGTTAAAGTTATTAAAAATGAGTTTTAAAGAAATAGAAGAATAAATAAAAATAATTGATCATGTGATCAAACTATTACTATTATTACTAGACCATTATTTTTGGCTTAATTTTTGCTTTTTTACCTCTTTTTACAGTTTTTTCTGCTTTAAAAAAATAATATTATTAAAATTTTTATAAAAACAAATATTAAATATCAGTTCAATTTTAATGACTTTTTCTTATAAAAATGTTCGATGCTTTTAAGTTTTTTATGAAATACCTAAAATTTTAAAGACAATTCTATAATATTGAAGGTTTTTGATGAAAATCCACTAAAGGAAAGAGATAATATTTTAAAAGTCGAAAAAATAATTTTTATTTTTTAATAAAAGTTAATCAGAATTTGAACATAATGGTTGGCACGCCATGTGATGAATAATCCAATGGATTATCATATGTAAAACTGTTTTAAATATTTTTTTTGGTTATTGACAATCGTTGCCTTACTAGTATAGTACAATTTCTTCGTCTTTCTAATTCCCATTGTGGATAGAGTCGAATATGTATTAATATTTTAGTTTGTGCGCAAACGATTTCTCATTAGACTCATTTGCAACTTTGTAAAAAAATCGTTTCTGTTTTTGCTAAATAATCTTAACAATGGAATCTGGCAAATTCCGAAACACGTGTCGATTAAGTCTTACAAAAATGACAGACATAAATAAATTTAAAACAGAAAAATAATTTTCTGAAAATTATGCTATGAGAATATCATGGTTTTAATAAGTAAAGAAAATAATGACCTCGAGCCAGAATAAACATCCTCAAAATATAATATATTTTAACTATTTTTATTTTTTATATATATATATATATATATATATGATGTCCTGTGGTTCCTATTCGGAACAAAGGGCCACAACGAATCTATTCCATTCGGTCCGGTTTGATGATATACGTTTTATTTCTCCCCAGCTGAGATCGATGCGTCTAATTTCGATGTTCAATTGCCGACGCCAGGTGTGAGATGGTCTGCCTACTCTGCGGGATGTACCCTGTGGATTCCAATTAATGGCAATTTTTGCTGTGTCATCTGGAGGCCTACGTAGCGTATGGCCAATCCAGCGCCATTTGCGGTTAAGTATGTCAGTATGGATTGGCTGCTGATTTGTTTGACTCCAAAGTTCCGTATTGGATATGGTGTTGGGCCAGAAAACCTTTAGGATGCGTCGAAGACATCGATTAACAAACACTTGTAGAGTGTTTACGTCGTGATCTGTTGCATTCCATGTCTCACATGCATAAAGGAGCACAGACTTAACACAAGAGTTAAAAATACGAATCTTAGTGTCCTTGGATATGGCTGAAGATTTCCATACTGACCGATGGGTACCAAATGTTTGGTTAGCTTTAGAGATTCGGTACGTGACATCGTTACTAGAACCACCTGTGTTTGTAATGATGCTGCCAAGGTAGCAAAATGACGTAACTTCTTCCAGATCGGTATTTCCTATGCGGAATTTGTTGGTGTTTGTTGTATTGCAGCGCATCACTTTGCTCTTGCCTATGTTTATTTTTAAGCCAGCTTTTGCAGCTTCTGTTTCGATGCATTTCAGCTTAGATGTCATATCTTTATAACTGTGTGCAAGCAGGCAGATATCATCAGCATATTCTAGGCTCTCGAGCTGTTGGTTAAGACCCCAGTTGATACCTCTATTTGCTTTAGTAGCATTGCGGACTATTACATCTAGAACGATGTTAAACAGCAAGGGAGACAGTACACAACCCTGGCGAACACCAGCTACAACATCGAAACTGTTGCTCAAAGCATTATTGTGGACAACACGACATTTAACATTACGGTACAGCGCCTGAGTAAGGCTTATGATTTTGGGTGGGACCCCTTTGCAAGCTAGAGCACTCCATATTGCGTTTTGATTCAGGGTATCAAAAGCTTTTTCAAAATCTATAAATAACAGGTAGAGCGGAGAACGAAGTTCTGTCGATTGTTCTATGATTATTCGAAGACTATTGATGTGGTCTATACAAGATTTTTGGGGTCGGAAGCCAGCTTGTTCGGGTCTTAGGTCCTTTAGTACAGTGCCAGATATTCTCTTGTTAATAATTTGTGCAATAACTTTATTGATTGCGCTAAGGATGGTGATGCCCCGCCAGTTCTTACAGTTTTTCAGGTCACCTTTTTTTGGTATATTTACGATAAGGCCTTCTTTTAACTTCGAGTCAAGTTCTTGTGTGTGCCAGAAGTTCTGGACAAGGGGAAGCAATATGTTGGCTGTGGTTTGCAAGTCGGCTTTAAGCATTTCGGGCGATATATTGTCGGCCCCAGGGGCCTTATTTGCTTTTAAGGAATCAACTGCATCAACAACTTCTGCTATATCTGGGCATTCAATGGAAATATCATGCCGTATTAAATGAGAGTCACAGGTACATATATTTGGGTGGGTGGGAGTTGTAGTGGAAAGCATATTGGAATAATGTTGCTTCCATATTTCTAGCTGATCTTGCGCGGATGTTGTGAGGTCACCTTGGGCGTTTCTTAGCGGTCTTGTGTTTGAGAAGTTTTTCCCAGTGAGTTTTTTTGTGATGCTATAAAGGTCCTTCGATCTATGCTCGGCTGAGGCTTTTTGTGCATCCGATGCAAGCTTATTATACCACATTCTTTTGTCGTTTCTGGCGCTACGTTTGACCAGCTTATCATGTTGTGTGTATGCCTCTTTACGCGACGACTTTTCACCGAGAGTTCTGGCTGCGTTTAGTTCGTCTTTTAGGTCTTTCCTTTCAAGAATGAGGTTCCAGGTTAAATCTGACATCCAATGGGTTTTCTTAGGTACTTTGGGACCAATATGTTTCCTTGCAGCATCTACAAAACTTTTTTTAATTGAGGGCCACTCAGAGGTAGGATGGGGTTGTTGCACAACTAATCCATTTCTCAACTCTTGTACGTAGTTGTTAAGAGTTTGTGGATTTTTTAACTTTACTACGTCGTATTTACGTGCTACAGCCTCAGGTTTACGAATAGCAGCAACTTTTATACGTAAGCTACCAACAACGAGATGGTGATCTGAATTGCAATCGGCTCCGCGTTTAGATCGCACATCCAGGAGGCTACTTCGCCAGGTTTTGCTAATAGCTATGTGGTCGATTTGGTTTTCTGTCTCATTGTCGGGCGATACCCATGTCACCTTGTGTACTCTTCTGTGAGGAAATAAGGTACCCCCTATTACAAGATTAGCGTTGCCACATGCCTCAGTAAAGAGCCTACCATTTTCAGTAAGCCTTCCAATTGCGTGTTTGCCCATTAAATGTTCTCGTCCTATATTATAGGGGCCTAACTGTGCATTGAAATCGCCCATCATAAGAACGATGTCACCGCGGGGAATTGCGGATAGCACACGATTTAAATGGCTGTAAAAACTTTCCTTCAATGTTGATTCTGACGTTTCAGTCGGTGCATAGCATTGCACACAGGTAAGATTTCGAGCTCTTGAACGAAATCTTGCAGTTATTATTCTGTCTCCATATGGCTTCCAATTAATCATTGCATCATATGCTTCTTTCGACAGCAGAAAACCGACACCGCTTGACCTTGGCTGGTCATCCGGCTTTCCGGAATAAATAAATTTTAGATTTTCGGAGGTATTGAGTTCTCCTGATTCTGGCCATCTTGATTCGCACAAACCTAAAAGCAGCAGGTTGTAGTTCACAAACTCTCTGCATACTTGGGCCAGTTTAGATGGATCTAAGAGTGTGCGCACGTTCCATGTTCCAATTCGAGAAATTTTTTTCATGCTGAAGGTCGTCATCGGGGGGATCGGTTGGTAATAATCATTATTAGTTGTGGTTTCGTTAATAAGTTGAGTTTAAGGCAAAGCGACTGATTGGGCCACCTTACCCGATCCTAGTGTTGGGGCTGCCAACAACCTCTAGGCAGGTTGGAAACAGTTGAGTTTCAGTGGACTACACCTACTTACCTGAGACGCAATAATCATGACATGCCATTCAGGTTACTCAACTGTACGCCTTCTCACTCTAGCTGCCGTCAGACGGGCAACTGAACGGCATTACCAGGGGATACTTGGTATAAAACCGGAAGTAGTGAGCTGCTTGGGAATTTCAAACAAAGGAATCGCTTCTTGTCATCCCCAAGTGGATGACAGACAGAGAGCTTTCCGCACAAGTGCACCTCTGTGAAAAGCCCCATCCCCCTTTTTTTTTTTTTAGTAGAAATTAATCAGAATTTGGAAAGAGATTTGTTTTTAAATGTTGACTGCTTATTTTTATGTTTTTTCTGGTTTTTTTAAGAGCTTTAAACACTGTTTTAAAAGCTTATTTTTTTTGGGGGGGGGGGGGGGTGGGGGGTGAAATAAATCCATAGGCAATAAGGCCATCTGGCCTTATTTCTCAATTCAATGGGAAATAAGGCCATATGGCTTTATTACCCACAGGATTGAGCATTAAAGTCATATTGATTTTGCAACCAAAGTGGAAATAAAGCCATATCAGTTGAAAATGTGAAAATATATTTCTCCATAAATCCTGCTACCCAAAAAAAAATTATTTAGTGAAGCACCTAAATTAATTTACGGAGTTTGTAATCCCTAAGCCCGGCCGACGGCCGGCTACGAAATTTTTTTTTTTGGACTATCTTTAAATTAAAAAGCCACATATACCAGGAACCTCGGAACTTAGAGGGGTCTAGAGGCACCAATTTTTTATTGGCAGGGTTTTTAATTAAAAGATTGTTTAACAAAAAAAGTTTTTCTGTGTAGCCGGCCTTCGGCCGGGCTTGGGGGTTACAAAATTCATGCATTAAACCCACCCTCTCCGCAAAGTAAAGTTTTCTAGGGTAGCAGGCCTTTTTGCTATCAAATTTGTTATGCCTCAAAAAGGCCTGATAACCAAAATAGCTTTGGTTTGCAGAGAGGGTGGGTTTAATGCATGGAGTATGTAATCCCTAAGCCCGGCCAAAGGCCGGCTACGCAGAAAACCTTTATTAACAAAAAAAAAAAAAAAAAAACAAATCATAGAGGTCGTAATTTCGACATTTCGTCCACAAAAAATATTTTGGATTTTTTGACAATTTGGTTTTGGGAGAAATAACATTTTTAGACCTTTCATTTTGGGCTATATGTCGCAGCTTGGGCGATATGACATTTGAGGTCTTCGGCGATAAGACCTTGGGCGCTATGTCCGTACGCCATTTCAAACTCCATAAATTAATTTAGCGGCTTCGCTAAATAATTTTTTTTTTCGTGGAAATATCTTTCTACACTCTCCGCAAAATAATGATGCACATTTTTAAAAAATATTCAAATGAGTAACAAAGCCATATATGGCTTTATTTCCTACAGTGGTTAGTGGTTGGTTATAACGCCATATGGCGCTATTTCTCAACTCTTTGGGAAATAAGGCCATATGGCCTTATTGCCTATGGCTTTATTTCACCCCCCCTATTTTTGGTTGCCCTAGTCATAAGCAATATTTAAAACAATAGTGGTATTCAGAGTCTTGCTTGCCAGCCCTGGCACTGGTGGTAAAAGAGCACTTTTCAAAATTACTTTTCAAAATACATGTATTTTTTGAAAGAAGTACTCTTTTGCTACATTGCCAGGGGTGGCAACAAGACTTTGAATACCTCTAATATATTTATCATACGTACTGGTGTACCAAAATGTAAGCAACTCAAATTTTCTTTTTTTGTACAACAGTGCGTATGATGAATATTATATTTTACAAGCCAGTAACATAAATCAACGCAATGTTGTACAAAAAAGCAAATTTGAGTGTACTTTTTAAACATTTTTGTGTTTGTCTTCTGTTTATTTATTTAATTTTTCTCTTTCTGAAAAAGTCTGCAAAGTTATTTTAATAACATTACAATACATAACAGACAATTTTTATTGAACAGTTATATTAATAACATAATCTGCAAAGTAAAAATGTTATTAAAAATACATCCAAGTACATTTTGTTTACTATTTAGATAAAAGTGAAATTTTATTTACTAACAGAAACATGTGTTTTGCTTATAGTAAATTAGTTGTTTTGAATGGAATCAAAACAGAAAAGATATAAAGAAAAACAAAACACAAAAAATACATAAATGTTCACAGCGACTGCGTCTGAAAACAATATGATAGAAATTATGTTTTTCTTTGTTTAAAGCCAGGACAAAGTGGTGGCTGGAAAATGTACTTCAGTCACACGTGTACTTTCAAACGGTTAACATTAGAAAATCGCAAAAACGAGAAAAAAAATTAAAATATATACAAAAAAAATCAAAATAATATAAGTTTAGAAGAAAATTTAATATTAAATTAAGAAATCATAAAAAAAAATTAAAATAAGAAATGTCAAAGGATATAAATGTGTTATGATTTAGTGGAAAAAAATTGAAAAGAAAAATCTCATTCAAATAAAAATTTACAAAAATTAAAGAAAATTTAAAAAAAAATCTCTTAAAATAATTTAAGGTAATAAATCGTTATAAAGTGATGAGATGCTGGGAAAAGAATAAAATACTAATAAAATTGTTAAAATAAATAAAAAAGTTATAAAAATCTATAACTTAGTTTAAAATACATCAACCAAGAAAACAAAATCAATCTCTTTGAGTTATTAAAAAAATAATTATGTTTAAATTGTTAAAGTTGCTTTAAATTAAATTTTATTTTTTTCGCACTTAAAAACAAATTTGTTCTTGTCAAGTTTATACACAACATAGCAATTTACAACATTTTCATTTAAAAAAGGTAAAAATAAAATAGCAAAAACTTTTAAATTAATTTTAGCGTAACTTCATTATCTTTTTATTAAATTTTTGGCAACAAGAAAAAACAAAAAAACAATATTTTATCTTCAAAGGAAAAGCAAAAGTAAAAAAAAAACTTTGCAAAAGTAACATAATCGCTTATTAGCATAATAATAAGCCCACATAATTTATACATTATGAGGACGATGTTGAAGGGTTTAAAATGTTGTGTGTACATAATTTGGAAAATTTATGAGTTCTTTTTTTATTTTTTTTTGTTAAACTTTGTTCCAATTTAACATTTTAAATAAAGAAAAAAAAAAAACGAAGTAACGAAATTTATTATGCAGAAGACAGCATTGGCGTAGAAAAAATGTTTGCCAGGGGAAGCTATATACCCTTACTTATATTTGTTTTTAATAGAAATACAAACCTTTTTCTAAGACTCTCCAAAAAACACGGATTCCAGTTTTAAGTTGTGGTGTCCTAGATAAAAACTCCTTGCAATAAACCAGACATGGGCGTTAATGATTACGTTGTGTAATTGATTACAGTTTCAATTACAATTACATGAAAGGTTGGTCATACATTTGGCTCCCCTAGGGGCACTTTAGGGTAAGTTACAGACATGGGCGTTAATGATTACATTATGTAATTGATTACAGTTTCAATTACAATTAGATGTTATTAGTAATTGAAAATTTTCAATTTTACTTGTAATTGTAATTGTAATTGAAAAAACTCAATTACTAATTACATGTAATTGTAATTGAAACTGTAATCAATTACACAATTGTAATCATAAACGCCCATGTCTGCAATAAACTCCTTGCAAGGGTGACTATTCAAAATTTGTTGAGAACCTTAGGTCAGATTTAAATCATAAATTAAGGTTTGTTAGTTTTTACCTTTTGTTTATTTTGATTATTTCTGTAAAAACATTTTCAAATTTTAAAAACTTATTCCTATAGAAATGGGTTAAGAACTTAAGAAAATATTTGATATTTCGAAAAATTTATTTTCAAGATATTCTCAGATCCTCGAGCATTTTTCTAACAGCTAAAGACACAGATTCTAAAATATTTTTCCAATAGAAAATATATCAGATCTCAGACATGCTTATTCAAAAAAAGTTTCCTGATTTTAAAATTTTTTGAGTCAGTAGCTTAAAGAGAAATTTATGATTCTATATAATAGAAATTTTTTGAGGTTCTGAGGCATTTTGCTACAAAAAAGTTTTTAGAATTTATATAATTCTTGCTATAGACAAATTTTTGAATCTGAAACACTTTCGTATGAAAAAATCTCAGATACCTACCAAAAGATTCCTACTTATATTAAAAAAAAATCTTCGTATAAAAAAATTCTCAGATTCAGTGACTTTTTCCCATTGTTTTATTCTTTTTTTCTATAGAAAAGGGCTAAGATACCGAAACGTTCTTTCTACACCAAAATTTTCAGCTTTTGAAAAACTACTTGCAAGACTTTAATGCCTTTTACAATTTTTTGAGACATTTTTCAAGATTCTGAGAAGTTTTTCTATAGAAAAAATATAGTTTTCTGATTGTGAGACACGTTTTTTAGAAGAAGTCTAAGATTCTCAAACATTTTCTGAAATATATTTCCTATTGAAAAGTCTGAGAATATAAGAAATTTTTCCTATAGAAAAGTCTAAAATTCTGAAACATTTTTCCTATTGAAAAGGTCTCACTCGGCTTCAGAGAAATTTTTCCTATAAAAAAAAATCCTCAGATTTAGGCCCTCAGATATTTTTCTACAAAAAAAAGACTTAGATTTTGAGACATTCTTCAAATAAAAAAAAATATTTAAGAATCTAAGACGCTTTCCCAGATTCTGGGATATTTTTCCATAAAGTCTGAGTTTTGTTTCTAGTAATCTGAGAATTTTCCTGTTAAAAAGTCTTAGACTCTGACAATGAGAGATCTTTCAAACAGAAATAATCTCAGATTCAAAGACAATTTTCCTTGACAAAAATGTCTTAGATCTTGAAACATTTTTTAAATACAAAATAAATAAGATAAATAAGATTCCGAGACATTTTTTCAATAAAAGAAGTCGCAAATTCTGTGTAATTTTTCCTGAAAATGTTGATATTCTTGGACATTTTTTCTAGAAACCAATTCTCACATAATTTTCTTTTTTTCTTTCGAGTGAATGTGACTGATTTCAATTTTACTCACGTGAGTAAGTGTGCGTGACTATGATTTTCCGTGAGTGAGTGTGCGTGAGTCGATTTTTTTGTGTGATTTTGCGTGATTTATTTTCTCTTCTTATTTCCTTTTGTACCATTAAAGCATTAACAAATTTTAAAATATGGCTTAATTTAATATTCCGTCCCGAAAAAAAAAAAAAAAAATTAAATTCACTGAACTTTAAATTTTGCTGAAAATTTTGAAAGATTTTTGAAATTTTAGTCTTTGAAATTCTTTTGTATAAATAAATGTTTCGTGAGTGTGAGTGAAGCTTACGTGAGTGCACGTGAGTGTGAGTTGAATTAAATTTACTCACGTGATTGTGAGTGAGTGTGAGTAGAAAAAATATGCTCGTGAGTGAGTGTGCGTAATTCAAAAATTCCTGTCGTCAGCGTGAGTGAGTGTAAATCAAAAATCACTCACGCGCCCATCTCTACTTTTTACCATCTTCTTCTCAGATTTATTCTAAAGAAGAATTATCAGATTTGTTCTATTAAATTTTTTTTTTAATTTTTCCTATAAAGAATTCTCCGATTTTTCCTATAATAAATTCTCAGATTTGTTCGATACAAAAATTGTTAAATTTTTCTATTAAAAATTGTCAGATTATTCCTAAAAAAAAAATTCTCAGATTTTCCCTAAAAAAATCTAAAAAATTTGCAAATTATTCCTACAGAAGAAGTCAAAAAATTTTTCTTAGAAAAATTCTAAAATTTTTCGTCCAGAAAAATTCTCAATTTTGTTGTCTAGAAATTATTCCTATGGATTTTTTTAAACCAAAAAGTTCTAACATTCCGAGACATTTTTCCTTCACCAAAATTTTCATAGATTATTATTTTTTTTTTTCAGATTATTTTATTTTTTTCACTTTCTTTTTTCCCTCCCCTTTCCTCTTCTTTCAATTCCTTTTGTTTTTTATTCTTTTTTCCGTTTTTTTTCTTTCGAATTCGGTTTGGGTGGGAAATTTCCTCTTTCTTCCGCCATGGATCCGCGCCTGACATAATGAAAGTATTTTAGAAGATCAAAAATAGTTGTGGTTTTAAGGTAATTCTAAGAGTTATCATTAATCTTGTTGCTACAATATAATTAAAAACAATTGTTAACAAATTTTTAAAATAATATTTCTGTTAAAAATTAATTTAATAGATGACAAATAATTCAGTGAACTCATTTCTATCACAAACTTTTATTTCAAAAATATTGCAGATAGCATAATTTGAATATTCGCCCTCGATATGCTCTATAAAAAAATGATTTTGAGGATTTTTCAGCAATTGAGAACTTCCAGTAATATTCTGGGAGTGAGTACTTTTTTTCTATAAATATTTAGAACAGAAAATCTCTTTCATTGCATAGGTTTCGTTTTTGCAAAATTTGATGATAAAATATTTCATTATAAAACATCGGATTTTTTATAAAAAAACTTTAGACGTACGTTTCTTATGCGTTAGTTTAAAGTTTTATTTTTATACCCTCCAACCAAAGTATGGGGGTATACTCACTTTGTCAGTGTGTTGCATCAAAATGTCATAAAATATATATGGGGCATTCAATGTCAAATTGGACACTTTGAAATTTTTTTTTTAGATTTTTTTCCCATTTTTTACCGTTTTTAGTTCCTTTAAAAAAATCCTTCGTGATAAATTTTAACAAATTTTTTATTGACCCGATCAAAAGAAATCGAATTTAACAAAAATCTAAAAAATTCTTTAAAGTGATCTAGTATTCGATTCTTAGGTTTGAAAATTTAAATCTCATATTTGAAATAATGTGTACTCTTTGATTTTTTTTTTTAATTTTTTTTTGTGGAAAACTTCCGTCGATTTTTTGTAGAGTTCGTGGGATAACGATTACACTACTTTACAAAAACCCAAAATTTTTTGTGACACGATGTCTGACCATTATTTCTATATAATTAAGGCATGCTGATTTCAATGGCGAAGTCCGTTTTTGAATCAATGGAACAGTTTTCTTGCAAATCTTCTTCAGAGTTTTACCAATTTTTTGGCGGTTTTTTATTTTTAAAAAAAGCTGCTTTCACAAATTTTAATTTGTGAGATTTGACCCATCCCAGCAAAAATAAATCGAGATTTTGGCGACACAGCATCTTTTTATAGCAGACCGAAGCGCATCTAAAGAGCGCTCTTGTGGATGCAGAAAAGTAAGGGGAAAAAGTAAAATTTTTTGTTAAGATTTTTTATATAAAACTCAAAATATAAAATTATATTTTGATAAAATTTCATACATGCTTTCCTTTTGAATATATTTAACACTTTTTGAATAAAAAACCATGAGTTTTGGACAAATACACATGATTTCACTGCATCATAATTGCGCATTAATCAGTGCTGCAAAGAGTGCTTCAATCATAACACCTCACGTTTTGAATAAAAAAAAATGAGTACATCATTTCCACTTTAGTTTCAGAAAATACAAATTATATTACAAAAAATGTCCAATCATATATTAGAATATCCAATTATATTTAAAAATGTTCAATTATATTTCAAAAATTTCGAATATAATTGAAAATTTTTGAAACGTAATTAAAATTTTTTTGGTTATAAACGGTAATATCTGAAATATAAAGAGAAGTTTCTGAAATATAATTTGAAATTTTCGAAATATTATTGGACATTTTTTAAATGTAATTGGATGTCTTAGACGATATTTCTTCCAAATGCTTGCAGGGAGTCAACTGATTTTCAGAATAAGTCAATTGTATTTAAGATTTTCCAATTGTATTCAGAAATAGTCAATTGTATTTCAGATTTTGTAATTTGTATTTCAAAAATAGTCAAATGTGCTTCATCTTTATTCTGCTTAAATCAGCTCTAAAAAGATACATGAATTCACTGCATCTTTATAGCGATTTTTTAACCCTCTAAAGAGATGTGAATTCAGAGCATCTTAAGAGCGCTTTTTCGGTGTATCCAACTAGCGCTCTATAGTGTGACATCGCCATGAATGAATTCAGAAGGTTTGGATGCGCTCCTTGACTCGAGTTTCCTTCCAAAAGCTGCTGCCAGTTCAGCAAAATTACTGCTGGGATAGCAATATACACTAACTAGGAAGTCTTTCTGGTGTCACCCTCCGATCTTCATGAAATTTGGATATGATGTTCAGAACGAAAAATAATTCGACACGTATTTTTTTTTAGCGGCAAAAACTCATTTTTAGGGGTGGTCGATTTGTATGGGGGAAAGTTGACCTTTTTAGTTTTTACGATTTACGCCTATTTATTTAAATTAAATATAGGCATATTTGGTATCAGATTAAAGCAATGTTGGCAATCGATACCTTTTCAATACCGTTATCCGTTTCAAAACCCTTAAAATTGAATACCGGTACCAATACCAATACCGAAACTCAGTTTTGGTATCGGATACCGGTATCCAAAAACCTTTTCCTTCGGTACCGGTACGTACCGGTATTGAAACGGTTTTTCCTAAAAAACTATTTCTTTTTTACAAAAAAAAAAAATTTAATAGAAAGTTTGTATTTTTTTTGTTTTTGTAAATGAAAAATCATACTCCAAATGCCGCCCGAAGTCTCATAAAAATTAAAAAATCTTTGGGCACCCACATCGTGGATTAAGTAAAAATTTCCAAGAAAAAGCCATACTTCAACCGCTATGAGGGAGCAAAAGAAAATTATTGATTTTCACTAAATTTTTTGGAGTCATTTTGACTCTCAATAAAACTTTCTAACCCCCTTTAGTATAGTTAAGTTTTTTAGGGATTTTTATTTAATCTGCGATTTGGGTGCCCAAGGATTTTTTTTGATATTTATAGGACTTCGGGGGAGGAGTTTGGAATACTAGCAGGAAGTTTTCCACCATATTATAATTTTTTGAAGTGGCTTAACTCGTAGAAATCGCTAATGAAGTAACGATTTCGTGATTTTTTATTACATAAAAGTCCTATAATTTGCGAAAAAAAAAAATATATATATATATAAAATATTTTTGAATATGATCTTGTTTAGACAGGGAATGCCTTTTTTCTAAAAAGATGACACCAACAAAAAAGATACATTATTATTTAAAATTTTTCTTTTATTTTTGAGTAAATTTTAATTTGCGTCAATTAAAAAATAACTTACATTTTTTTTCTAAATTTAACCAAGTGATTACTCAAATTGTTTTTCTCAATATTTTTTTCTGTGATCGAACACGAATTAATCGACTGGACACCCAAATACACGAGGGCACCCTATTATATTCGCCGTTTATTTTTTCCCCCTTTTGAAGGTAATTGATGTGGATTATCCCGCGTGCAATCCAAACAACTGAGTTTTACGTGTTTAAAAACACCCTAACTTTCGAAAGGCAACCCTGATGCTACTGAAGCTTCACTCACAGAAGAGATATAATTGTGGCAACCACAATTTAAGAGCGTCATATTATGATTGAAGTTTTATCATAAAATATTTATAGCATTTATAAAATGGTTGTTGCAATCATATTATGGTCATAAATTATAATTTTTCAAATATGTAGCAAAATAATATGACTGCTGCAAAAATGTAATGGTTGCTACAAACAAGTTATGATAAAATGTTCAATCATAATATAACGCTCTTAATTTGCGGTTGCAACAATCATATCTCTTCTCTGCGTGTTGGTATAAATTTGTCGTTCCCCTGGTCTGGTTGGTATTGAATAGCAAAATCGGTCCAGTGGTTCAACAATTATTAGCAAAACCGTGAATTTCAGATTGGTTTCACCTTTCACCGTTCACGTATTAAAAAACCAGTTAATCCAGCTTTAAAAATATTGAAGAGTCAGAAAAATATTTTACAAAGTATTTTTGGCACAGATTTTTACAATTAAACAAAAAAACTTACAATCGAAAAAAATTTTGCACTTAAAAAAAAAAGGTTGTAATTTTTTTTTCAAAAATGAAGTTTTTAACTCAAAATAAAACATTTCTAATCAACATTGTTAATTTTTTTTTCACGTTAGAAAACTAACTATTACTTTAAAAGGTCACTGTGGAGGGTATTCATGGATTCGCCCAAATCCAATTTAACTTTTCTACTTTTTTACATATTTTTTTTACTTTTTTTAAACAAATGAACATTTTTATCAGGTGTGGTCCGGCAACGTCCCCCGCCGACCCCCTTAAAAATCTCTTTTATTTTTTTTTTTTTCACATTTTTAAGGGCATTTTAGCAAAAGTGCTAAAAATAAATTCGTAAATACGTGTTTAGTATTAAAATTATTAAAAAATAAAAAATATTTTTTTTTCAAGTTTTTATACTTTTTTTATATTTTTGGCATTTTTTCGATAATACCGGTACGTACCGGTATCGACGTTTCGGTATCGGTAATACCGTAACCGATTCAACTCCAATACCGTAACCGATACCGATACCGAAATTAATAAAAAAACGATACCAATACCGATATCGATACCGTTATTTGTTTCGATTGCCAACCTTGGATTAAAGGTATTTAAAATACCAATCTCATGATATATTACTTAACGCCCTATGTTCCTCGTGAACATTATATTTAAGTATATACTTGTTATATTAAGGTATAAGTACTGTACATATTTAAATAAATAAAGGACATATATATATCTCATGATGCTAACAACGTTCCAAAAAAAATAATATTTTTTGACTTATTAACAAAAATTTCCTATAATTTTGGTATTTTACTCAATATCACGAAAAGTTGTGATTTTTGGACACGTTCTTTGTAAACTAAGATAGGGCTTCCAAAGATCTTTCGTTTGGTATGTAGCATGGCTATGTTTATTTGCATTGCATAGGAGATAAACGCAAAAATTTTAAAAATGATATTTTATTTTAATTTTGGCATTTTTCTCAATATGACGAAAAGTTGTGCATGTTTGAACACGTTCTTTGCATACGAAGATAGGTTTTCCAAAGACCTTTCATTTGGTATGTAACGTGGGTAGGTTTATTTACATAGCATGCGAGATAAACGTACTCTTTTTTAACCACTAAATATGATTTTGGGCCGCCAAAAAAAAAAAATACGTGTCCGTTTAATTTTGCTGCTCTACAAAATAAAACCAATTCCATAAAGATCGACGGGTGACACTAGGGAGACCTTCCTTGAAAGTACGAATTTGGATTAAAATGTTTTCCTTTTAGTGGTACAAATCGCGATTTTTTTTTCGTAATTTATTAATTTTGCGATATTTTTTGCAGCTGCATAAATAATTTCAAGACCTGCTCTAATTTATGTAAAAAGACTAATTTTAGTTATTAATTTATGGAAAAAAAATTTAGATCTATGTAACTTTTTTTGCAAATCGCGAGAAAATATTTTTTTATAATGATAGCATCCCCTTAAAATTTGGTGTATTGCTGCATCTTTTAGTATAATATGTAAGCATGCCTGAAACCTTATGTTTAAAATTTCAAGCAAAAAGGTTTATTTTTGCATAGTCCCTTTTTGGTTAAAATCCCTAAAATTATGTTATATTTTTTTTTTGTTTTGTTAGCCATAAATATACAAATTTTGTTTATTAAGGTATTTTAAACCAGTTTTTGTTAAGAAAACTATTGCAAATATTAACTTTTTTGTTTGAAATTTGAAACATAAGGTTTTTAGGCATGCTTACATATTATACTAAAAGATAAAGCAATACATCACATTCTAAAGGGATGCTGTCATTATAAAAAAATGTTTTTATGCGCGATTTGCAAAAAATTAGTTTTTTCAATAAACTAATAACTGAAAATAACTTAGTATATTGCTATGGGTCTAGTCCACATTTCCCAAATCAAACAAATTTATATTAGTGAAAGCAGATTTTTTTTTGTTAAATAAAAAACCGCCAAAAAATGGGCAAAGCTTTGAAAAAGATTTGCAAGAAAACTGTTTGATTCAAAAACGGACTTCACCATTGAAATCAGTATGCATCAATTATATAGGACTGATGGTTAGACCTCGTGTCACAAATTTGATGTTGAGTTGAGTTGAGTTGAGGGTGGGTTGTACAAGCCTAAAAAAATAAGTAAATTCCTTTTTTTTTTAGGCAAGTCCATGGCGCTCAGACTTAAAATAGTCCATTGTACCAAGATTTTGATCTTGATGTTACGCATTGTTATTAATATTCCCGGCTAAAAATAAATGTGTATGTTCAAATATGCTTATATATCGATCTTTTTATGATCATATATGACATGTATAGAATTATATATGTGACCATATATGCAAGAAACGATCCCATGTATGTGGTCGTATATAAAATATGTGCCATATATGATATTACATATGGAAACATTTATGTTATTATAAAATGTTAGATTTTAGTGCATGTGTATGAAAATTTAAACCGGAATTACAAAATAAAAGATTTTTACGATTGAAATTATATTTTAATACCATATTTATACCTTAATACCGATTCATATCAATAACACTGTGCAACACCCAAAATCGGAATGGGATGAAACCAAAAGCAAATGAAAGATGACATATTCCATAACAAACGCCTCAAGGCTTTTTTCCAGTTCAGAGCTAGATTTTTTTTACACGCATTTAAAGTTAGTGCACTTTTATTATAATTATAATAATAAATGCTTGAAAATTGTATTAGTGGCGAATGATTAATATTGTAATTGCCTTTAAATAACAATCATACGCAAGGGTGTCCAGTGTTTTATGTTAATAATTGCCTTTAAATAACAATCATACGCAACGGTGTTTTGTGGTTTATTTGAATAATTTGGCTATTCAGTAAATAGGTACTGGACCGATTGCAGCAAAATTCATACCAGTCATAGCTGAAGTAATTTTCAGCTTAAGTATGAAAACTGGACCCTACATGTTCAATAAGGGCACAACCAGGGGCCTTTAAAGTAGGATATGTTTAGTACACACAAACTTTAAATGCTTTAAAATCACCAACTTTAAATGGGTGTAAAATAAAATCTAGCTCTGACCTAAAAAAAGGCCTTGTGCGTTTTGTTATGGAAAACGTCAGCTTTCATTTGCTTTTGGTTTCATCCCATTCCGATTCCGAAAGTTCGATTTTGTATCACTGTGTAATTTAACAAATATTGTTTCCTAGTTACAAAATATTCTGATTAAAAAAGTTACTTTTACAAAAAAAAATGGAAAAGATAAGTTTTTATTAATATGTATTTAGAATTTTAAAATCATATCGTCGAACTATATTCAATAAATGCCAACTCGAAAAAGCTTACTGTTCAGGAGAGCTAAGAAACTAGTTATTTCGCATATTATTGCAAAAATAAACAATGTACCTTCCATAAAATTGTTTAAATATTCTAAATAATTTATACCGATGCAAAAAATTTCATATTTTGCACTGGTTTGCGTATTTTTTTGAGATGGCATTTATTGCTATATCAAAAAACAAATATTTTTTTAGAGTTGGCATATTTTGTCGGAAAATAAAAATAATTTTTTTTTTGGAAAAATTTTAAAAATTTTTTTTTTTGGTTTTTGTTATCCTTAGTACGGTAATTGCAAAAACTGAACAGAAAATTAAAAATCTTTGCATATTTTTAAAAGTTACTAGCTCCGAAAGCCTTTTAATCTCAGGGTGGTCAACTTTGGCACTCTGTAACTCACGCTGTATTGCAATAGGGTCACTCCAAACTAGCTATTTTGAATGTTATATCATTAACTTTATTTGCCCCATTCATAATGTTTCAATCTGATAAATAGTTTGAAAGTTACATAAATATAAGCAATTTTTTTTTTGCAAACACTATTTACCGATATTTCAAAATGGCAATATCTCGAGAACCAGTCATTAGATATCAAAATCTTTACAAGATTCGTGTTTAGCATGGCAAATGCAATAAGATATAATTTTTTTTTTTAAATTTTTTGAAAAATTTTAAGAAATTTACAATGGGAGTTTGCATTTATTTCCACCAAAAAAATATGTGTTTTGAGTTAGCAGAATAACAAAAATGGATGTAAAACGACAACAAATTATTTTTTTGCTCTGAAATTTTTATGGCATATAGGTATTACATAGGGGAGCTATTTGCCATCGGAAACTCATTTCCGTCAAATTTGAGTTGGCATATTTTGAATATAGGTTCACGATATGTATTATTTTTTCCAGTTCATCGTCATAACAAGTATAAGCGTAGACATTTTAGTCCAAAACAAGATCATATTCAAAATGAGTAAATGTACATATCGCTCATTTACTTGTATAGTGTCATAACTCAAAATGTTTCATTTTACAGAAAACGCGTTTAAAGTTTACAATTGAAACTGGTTGTTCATTGAAAATGGCCGGTACATAGAAAATGTAATAGTTACGTATTTTCTTCTCAAATGATGAGTTTTAAAGATATAAATACGAATTTTTGACACAATATAAAGCATGATATGACGAAAAATGCTGCATTATTAACTAAAACATCACATTTTTTGAGTTATGGCACTATACAAGTAAATGAGCGATATGTCGCAAATATAATATTATAGAGTACTCCGATGTTGAAGAAAATTGAACTACGCAGCTTCGTTAATCTCGTGGAAATTGGTGGAGAGGGCATATGCACCACCATTATGTTTTCTTTACGATTGCAATACTGCAAACTATTTTGAATTCCCTTAATGTCACCATAACAAGTTGAAATTTAAAGATCGTATAAGCAGTTTCGAGGCCGAGTTACGTTAAGCTCACTAAACTTATAGAAGAGGACATATGCACCACCAGAAATGTAATCACTACGATTCCAGCACTATAAATTATTTTGAAATTCCTTACTGTCGCAATAGCAAATTGGAAATGGAAAGAACGTATAAAAAGCTTAAAGGCCGAGTTACTATTTGAAGAAGTAACTCCATGCAAAGGTACGTTAGGCTCGCTTAACTTGGAGCAGAGGGCATATGCACGACCCTAACGTTATCAATACGGTTCCAACACTACAAACTAATTTGAAATCGTTTACTGTCGCCATAGCAAATCGAAATGAAAAGAACGTATCAGTTTTAAGGTTGAGCAACGACTTGGGAAGGACAACGTTTTTACTTATAATTACAAGAAAGCTGTCTATAAGCGAAAGTGACAACCTGGAACATTGTCACCATGATGTAAATAGAAATATTTATTATCCCTATCCTTCAAATATTCTTACAAACATAACCCAGCAAAATAAAATACATACTACTAAATATATTGCTTTTAATCGAAGTCTTAAGTAACCCAGCAAAATTTTCTGTTCCAAATAATCGGTTCCAGAACGCACCATATTTCCCTGCAACCGTTCTACTTAACATTCCAGAATCAATGATTTTTGTTTGAAATTGTCCCGAAAGCAATCGTTTCTTAGAGCAAGTAGTTTTTTTGAAAAAAAAAAATTTACATAGAAAATTTTGTTGTAATTACCGTAGAATATGTATATTCAAGAATCTATTATAATAGGAATCTGTTCCAAAAAATGTTCCTGTATTTAGTAGTAGCAAGTTCTTTTTTGCTGGCATAAAAAAGAAATGTGTAATAATTTTAAATATTTTTTCAGATGTATTTCTGAAAGACAATATATCTTTCCTTAAAAAGCATTCCATAGTCTTAAGCATCCAATGGTCTTAAGCATCCCATGGTCGTAACAAAATACACTCTAACATGTATGTATGTAACTAGCAGTATCTATCCAATCTTTAAAGGTACAGGGTTGCTTCGTTAAATGACATCAGTATTATCATTAACCTATTAGCACCAAATGCTATTGTTGGTAATACTTTAATACAATAAAATTCTAGAAATATCTTAAATATTAATATTATTTTATATACTTTTTTAGATTTTGACTATAAATATTGTAAAAAAGAGGCTTATATCATAACAAAAACGCTCTGAAGATTATCAGAACACTAAAACAAGAAAACACATCGTTCCTTTAATAAGGCCTTTGTTCGCATCTTTCGTATTTGATATCAATTGAAAAACTTTATATACATATAAGATCTTTTATATTCAATTTATTTTTTTGACTATCAAAATGTATTCTCATATCTATAAGTTAAATTACACCGCTCAACACTCATTTTCCGGTTTGAATTCTGGTGATCAATTTTAGTAGACTTTGATCTCCTGATTCCAAATCTGTTCTCCAAATTTTTCCATCACGTCCAGATTTTTAGTTATTCTTGGTTGAAAATGCGAAAAATTACGATTTTTGCATTATTTGAAAGCCTGCACAGCAGCCATTGAGTGGAATACAAATCTGGTATAAAGCGCAAAAGTGTAATTTGTCTTTGGTCTCCAACATAGAAAACAATTTTTTTCTAATTATTGCGTTTGGTTGGGTTACAATTGCGTTTTAAAATGACTCTGTTAAAATTATAATTTTTGTAAAAAAGATAAGGTAGGTAGGTACCTTAGTTTTTTTTTGATATTTTTCGAAGAAAAACTAAAAAAAAAATTTTTTTACAAATTTAAGTTTTCTGTGTTATATTTCGTACAAACCGGAAGATATCTTTAATGGGTTTAAAAGTCTATAAGAAAGAATGAACTTTTCCCTAAATTTTCAGCTCATCACAGTAAAGATTGATCATTTGGTTTTTGTTTTAGAGCCTTTTAAAAATGGTGCTTTTTCTAATTTTTTTCACAGTGTTTTTTTAAAATAAATGTTTGGCCAATAACACTGCAACAACTTCAAATTTTTTTGATCATATATTTGAGATCATAGTTCAATTCTACTCCAACGCATTATACCAGATTTTTATTCCACCCAGTGGCTGCTGTGCAGGCTTTCAAAAAGGCAAAATTCGCGTTTTTCGTATTTTCAACCGTGAATAATT
Source organism: Pegoplata infirma (assembly GCA_963921195.1). Lineage (NCBI taxonomy): Eukaryota > Metazoa > Arthropoda > Insecta > Diptera > Anthomyiidae > Pegoplata > Pegoplata infirma. Next base: position 122,533,592 of record OY992537.1, on the reverse strand, counting down.
AAAATTCTAGACGTGATGGAAAAATTTGGAGCACAGATTTGGAATCACCGAGTCAAAATCTTTAAAAATTTTATATCAAACTTCAAACCGGAGTCAAAAACCTTCGATTTGTTGAGCGGTGTTATTTATTTTTATATGGTCACCAAAAATGCAAACGATAGTAACTAAACACTAAAAATCATCAAACTAAAGGGTTTCTTTAAAATATATGAAAACACCAAAATTAAAAAAAAAAAAAAAAAAAATATTTTTAATTATACTTATTTACATCGTTTGCAATTCTGGTGAATATATACATAATAATCTATTACATATAGTGCAAGATGAAAAAAAAACTAAATAAAAAATACACACAGAAAACAAATTTGCTAATTTCCAACTGAAATTCAGTTGTTGCAACAAAAAATCGGTGGATACATTTGAATTAAGGTTGAAACAACTAAATATCGGTAGTTAGAACAAATATTTGTTATCACAACTGTATTTTAATTGAAACAACTATAAAATTCGTTAGCCACATCAAAATGTATACAACTGAAAAATTCAGTTGGAAATTTATTTTTCTCTGTGTATGAAAAAGAATGTAAAACAAATTGAAAACAACATCGTATATGATCCCATATATGATTCAAAATATGATCTAATATATGATCACATATATTGGATCATATACATATGATTGTGTCTTATATAAGCGCCAATTTTGGAATATGGTCATTAGAGTGTCCCTTATTTTGGAAATGTTGGAAATGTTGAGACGGTACCCCCTCATTTTTTTCCATTTGACTAAAAAATAACTCAGGAAAAATTTTACGCCCCTACGACCACGCCTTCCCTACGCGACGGGGCCGTAAAGAGCGGGGCCTTAAAAATCATTTTTCCATACAAAGCAAAAAAATTTTTTTTTGATTTTAAATTTTTTTGTTATTAATTATAATATTACTTGGTTAGCTTATTCACGACAAAAAATTTGATTTTGGTGGGATGAGGCTTTCAGTTCTAAAAAATTTTTCGAAAAAAAAAAATTTGAGCTTTTTTTTTTTAAAATATTTTTTTTTAGTTTTGACAAGCAACCGTTTTAGTTGAATTGTTGCTTTTAATGATATATTTTCATAAAAAAATATTATTCCTATCTGTGACATCTTTATCGTGATCTAAAAAAGGTTAAAAATGCATTTTTGATGTTTTTCGATACACGATCAAGATGTCACAGATATGAATAATATTTTTTTATGAATATATATCATTAAAAGCAACATTACAACTAAAACGGTTGCTTGTCAAAACTAAAAAAAAAAATTAGAACTGAAAGCCTCATCCCACCAAAATCAATTTTTTTGTCGTGAATAAGCTAACCAAGTAATATTATAATTAATAACAAAAAAATTAAAAATCAAAAAAAAATTTTTTGGTTTGTATGGAAAAATAATTTTTAAGGCCCCGTTCTTTAAGGCCCCGTCGCGTAGGGAAGGCGTGGTCGTAGGGGCGTAAAATTTTTCCTGAGTTATTTTTTAGTCAAAAGGAAAAAAATGAGGGGGTACCGTCTCAACATTTCCAACATTTCCAAAATAAGGGACACTCTAATGGTCATATATGAGACCATATTTGATACTATATATTAGACTGCCCAGAAAAAAACAAAGTTGTTATTTTCTTGGGGGATACCTGCGAATTTTGTTCCTTTTTGTGCAAAAAAATTTCGGTTTTTTTTTGGGATTTTTAAAATAATATCTAGAGGTCGCGAACTCGCGTTTTATAACGATTTATTTTTTTTTGAGTTTTTTATTATTTTAAATTGTTAAATATGATTAATATGATAAAATATTAATAATTTCAGACAAAAAAAAAAAATAAATTAAAAATTAAATATCGCTCATTCCATGAGTTGTCTCCCAGCATCTAATAAAATGTTCTTTAATTTATTTGAAATTTCGCACACAAGTACACTATGGAGCAATTAAAATAAATTCGTTTTTAGTTTCGCGAAAATCCACGAATTCGCGAACGCGAATATATTCGCGAATTCACGGATTTTCTCGGAACTAACAACTGATTTATTTTAAGAGCTTCATAGTGTTCATGTGTGCAAAATTTCAAATAAATTAAGGAACATTTGATTATATGCTGGGAGACATCTCATGGAATGAGCGATATTTAATTTTTAATTTAATTTTTTTTGTCTGAAATTATTAATATTTTATCATATTAATCATATTTAACAATTTAAAATAATAAAAAACTAAAAAAAAATAAATCGTTATAAAACGCGAGTTCGCGACCTCTAGATATTATTTTAAAAATCCCAAAAAAAAACCGAAATTTTTTTGCACAAAAAGGAACAAAATTTGCAGGTATCCCCCAAGAAAATAAAAACTTCGATTTTTTTCTGGGCAGTCTACTATATATGTATGATACTGTATATGGTCTCATACATATATGATATCATATGTTATAATATACAACATTTTTATCCGGGTTTCTTAAAATTTTTTGAAACAATTTTACTGTAATTTCCCAATCTTAAAATCATTTCTACTGCTCCAATGGTGTGTCGTAGGGGAGTCAATTGCACCGCCGGCGCCCATTAATTTTTACTCCTAAACATTTTTTCAAAACAAACTAATACCCTATCTCCATTTTTCACATCCTTTTTCCTGATATGGCAAAATAAAGAATAGAAAAATTAGCAAAGATTCTCCTCTTTCATTTGCCATCAATAGTGACATTGTAAGATAAATTCAAATATTTAAAAAAAATATTTGACAAAATGTCATCCTTGCAACTTTGAAGTCCTTTTAAAGGAAGCAGGATCACGAAATGAAAAACTGCAAATGCTGTTTTAAATTTCATCTCTACATTTAGTCGTATGTCAGCCGGTTCATGTATAATATAGTCTATCGGACGGAGTTATTTATTAAGTTATAGAATGTATACAAATTTTAAAAATATTATTTATACAATTTTTTGCCAAAAAAAAGTTAAAAACTGCATTGTAAATTAATCAAAAATTCTTTGATATATAAAAAGGAATTTTAAGTGTGTCTAAAAACTTTTCATAACAATTTTTGTTTCATTTATGTATTAAATTAAAAATTTATAAAATAAACTAAAATATATTAAATTATAAATGTAGAAGTAACAAAAAAGTTAAATTTGCATGAAAGTAAAAAAAAAAAGTATTCAACATTCTTTTAAATGTCCTTCCACAGTTTGTTTAGTTTTCTTTTAACCAAACATTCCATTATACATATTATTTTATTTTTTGTTACTTATATTTTGTAGCAACGACAGTGGTGGTCAAATATATTGCAACAAAATTTGCTTTTTGCTAAAACTGCAATATATCCATTCTGAAAAAATGCTTTCGAATTTTGAACTCTTGCCCAAAATTTTTTATTTCATGATAACTATGCCAACCAAAAAAAAAAAAGCAAATGCATTTTTTCCATTTTAAAAGATAAATCGATTTAGATTAAACACAAACTCTAATCACGAAAAATTAAAGAAAATAAGCTACATTTGTAAGAGCTTTTTTTTTGCTTATTTTGACAATAACTGCTTTTTTTTTGTTATATTTCGTTTATTGGGTTTTTGCTTTTTCATACATTTTTTTGGCTTATTTTTCCTTTTTTATCTCTTTTTTACAGCTTTTCTGCTTCTTTTTTTTATTATTGGCTTATTTTAGATTATTTAGAGTTTTTTTTAGTTTTTTACTGCTTATTTGGATGTTTTTCCGTTTTTTTTAAGAGCTTTAAACATTGTTTATTTTTGGTTGCCCTAATGATAACGTTTTGCTGAAGACTTGATAAATGGGTCTATTACTTAAGTGGAAAAAAGTGTTTTTACATTTTGGAGAGAATAAAAGATTCTGAACCATGGAATTTAACACTTTCACTTGTCTTTTGTACAATCATCAAAAAAACTGGTAAAACGCTTGGTAAAATGCCTTGTAATCCCGTTCTACCAATATTTAACAATTTTCTTTGTTTTTTAACAAAAAATCCTGTACTTTGCTCAAACGAGAACTACAGATTTATTGGTAATTTTACAAATTTATTTTCGTAATTGTATTCTACCATTTTGAAAGGTTATTTTCAAAGAAAAAAACTGTAATTTTACAACAAAGATTTTATTACGAGGATTCTAGTTGATTTACAAAAAAAATGTTATTTTACAAAAATTATATTATACGAGGATATATGTTGTTTAACAAAAAAAAAAAACAATTATTTTTTTTTTTGTAAATTTCTATTTTTTTTTTTTAATTTTCCAAGTCCCGGACAATTTTTTTTTTTATTGAAAAAAATTTACAAAAAGTTGCCAAAATTTTTAAAAATTTATTACGAGGATTCTAGTTAATTTACAAAAAAAAACAGTTATTTTATAAAAAATGATTTTCTTACGAGGATTTATGTTGTTTAACAAAAATGAATCCCTAACACATTTTTTTTTGAGTTTTGAAGTAAAGAATTATTAAAAAAGATTTAAAAAAAAAATCATAAAATTTTCGAAGTCCTAAATTTTTTTTTTGAAAATTTTCTTAGTCTCAGACAAAAAAATTTCATTAAAAATGCTTTTAGAGGAAAAAACAATTTTTAAATTTAAAAATTCATTAACAATGCATTAAAACAATTCATTAAAAATAAAACAAAAAATAAAATTAATCTTTAAAGATTGATAAATTTACATTTTTTTTGTTATATTTACTCAAAAATTTGTAATTTTTTCATTTATTTTTATTTAATGTTTTACAAAATAAATGTAAATTAACAATATCATTTTGTTAACAAACAACTTTTTTTCGAGGTTTACCACTTATTTTTGAAAGTTTACCATTTTTTTTTCAGAAAGAAAATTATTAAGAAAAAAAAAATTAAAAAAAAAAAAAAATATTGATAAAAAAAAGTGTTAAATGCAAAAATATTTTTTATTATATTTTTTAAAAGAAATTTGATGACAATAAAAAATTGTGATAAAATATAAAAATAAAATTTAATGGAAAATAAATATTAATGAAAAATTCTGTTCAATAAAAAAATTATAAAAAAAAAATTTATAAAAAAATTTGATGGAAAAAAAAATTATGAAAAAAAATTGACAAAAAAAATTTTGTCCAAAAAATTTGAAATTCGATACAAAAAAAAAATGTTGATAAAACAAGTAAAAAAGTTAAATTCGGCCTTGCCGAATGTAGTGATACCCTCCACAATTTCAAAAAGATTATTGCAAACAACTTAATTTAAGAGGAAATTACTTTTGAAAAAAATTTTCCGCGAAAAAAAATTTTGTTAAAAAAAAAAAATCCGCGATTTTTTTTCTTTTTTTGTCAAAAAATATGTTCGTACTTGTTTAAATACCATTTGTGGTTCAATTATGTTCACATATGTCAACCAGAAGCCGAATTAAAGCTTTTTGTATTTTTAGGTTATGTTGAATGTACTGAAATTTTTGAGGTGTGCTTACATTTTCGTTCATAACTTTTGAACTGCTGAACCGATATCGCTCAAATGCAATACCAAACTTCTCGGGAGAACTTCCAATATACATGTTAAGTTTCAGTCATCTCTGTGCAATAGTTTGTCCGCGAGAGCATTTTCAACAGACAGACGGACAGACGGACAGACGGACAGACGGACATCGCTAGAATGTCTTAAAATCGATCGGGCATCATGAATATATATACTTTATGGGGTCCCAGACGGATATTTCGATGAGTTACAAACGGAATGACAAACTTATATATACCCTCTATCACTAAGTGGAGGGTATAAAAAAATGGATGAAAAAACAATGTTGATGAAAAAAGAAATAGTTGAAAAATAATTATGTTACGTTTTATTGACCAGCTGGTAAAAACACGCTTTATTTACTAGCAGGTGAATAAAAGTTACAAATACAACCCGAGTAAAAATAATTTAATATGATCTTATATACTTTTATATAGTCATATTATTTCATATATGATCATGTGTGACACTATGTCTTGCGAGATAAATTTATATAATAAATTTTGATGTGCGATTTTTTTAAGATATCGCCATACATAATTATATGTTGTAACATCTGGTCCCATGCATCATTCCAAATTTCTAAGTGTTTTATTTAAAATTTAATATGCCTCCATTATTTTTAATTTTTCTAAGTTTTTTCAAAGAACATATTTTTATCGCAAATATTTGCAACGTGTTTTATAAAAAATTTCATATGACTTCATATTTTTTTATTTTTCTAAGTTTTTTCCAAGCACCACTTTTTATCACGAATATTTTCTAAGTGTTTTATATAAAATTTTATATGACTCAATCTTTAAAATTTTTTCTAAGTTTTTTTCAAGGAACATTTTTTTAACGCAAATATTTTCTAAGTGTTTTGTATAAAATTATATATGACTCCATTTTTTAAAAATTTTCTAAGTTTTTATAAGGATAAAGTTTTTATGAGAATATTTTCTAAGTGGTTTAAATAAAATTTAACATGTCTCCATTTTTTTTTTTAATTTTTTTAAGTTTTTTTCAAGAACAACTAATTTTTATTATTTTAATTTTTCAACTTTTTTTTAAAAACTAAAAAAACCTCCGATTTATAAAATTGTATAAATTTTAATATAATTGGATATAATTTTATATCATTGGATTAGACCAAAACTCGTATCAAAGTCGATATAAAGTTATATAAACTGATATTATTAGATAATATTCGATCAAATCTTATGAAACCATTTTTCGTATAAGATTATATCAAAATAGACACAAACCCATATTAAATTATATATTGCGTCATATCATTTTTTTTACTCGGGAAGTTACAAATAAAAGTTTCGAACCTTTTCTGTTTTTTGAAAATGAAAACAGTACCCGAGTAAAAAAATTGATATGACACAATATATAATTTAATATGGGTTCGTGTCTATTTTGATATAATCTTATACGAAAAATGGTTTCATAAGATTTGATGGAATAATATCTAATAATATCAGTTTATATAACTTTATATCGACTTTGATACGAGTTTTGGTCTAATGCAATGATATAAAATTATATTAAAATTTCTACAATTTTATAAATCGGATGTTTTTTTTTAGTTTTTAATAAAAAGTTGAAAAATTAAAATAATAAAAATAAGTTGTTCTTTGAAAAAAACTTGGAAAAATTTCAAAAAATGGAGTCATGTTAAATTTTATATAAAACACTTAGAAAATATTTTCAAAAAAATTTGTCCTTGGAAAAAACTTTGAAAAATTTGAAAAAATGGAGTTATATAAAATTTTATATAAAACACTTAGAAAATATTTGCGATAAAAAAATGTTCCTTGAAAAAACTTAGAAAAAATTTAAAAGATGGAGTCATATAAAATTTTATATAAAACACTTACAAGGGAAGTATCTCAACCCTTATGAACCGATTTGCCTGAAACTTAAAATATATATAAATGAGACGATTTTAAGGTTGGGGTGTCTCGGCTTATCGGCCATATCAGTGTTTAAAAATTTCGTTGTCCCCTTATGAAACAATGAGGACCTTCGGGAAAATTTCGATAACTCCCGAACTAACAGGGATATCGTCTAGAGCAAAAATACGTGTCGACTTAAATTTAATAAAGATTGTTCCGTATTAATATGGATATCGTAGGTCTATGTCTTTATATAAATACCCCCCAAAATTTGCACATTTTCATGAAAAAAATATTTAACCAAGCATAATTTTTACGGGGTTATGTCACCGTTTGATAGGCATTAAAAAATCCTTTCTTTTCATAGGGAAACATCATATAGTTTCTTTGAAAGAAATCGCGAAAAAATCCAAAAAACGATTTTTTCGCCAATGTTTGACCCATTTTTTGAACCCCTAAATCCCCGATATGGCCGATAAGCCGAGACACCCCAACATTAAAATGGTCTCATTTAAATATATTTTAAGTTTCAGGCAAATCGGCTCATAAGGGTTGAGATACTTCCCTTGTTAGAAAATATTCGTGATAAAAAAGTGGTGCTTGGAAAAATCTTAGAAAAATAAAAAAATATGAAGTCATATGAAATTTTATATAAAACACTTTGAAAATATTTGCGATAAAAATATGTTCTTGGAAAACACTTAAAAAAATTAAAAAATAATGGAGGCATATAAAATTTTATATAAAACACTTAGAAATTTGAAATGATGCATGGGACCAGATGTTAAAACATATAGTTATGTATGTATGGCGATATCTTAAAAAAATCAAACATCAAAATTTATTATATAAATTTATCTTGCAATACATAGTGTCACACATGATCATATATCAAATAATATGACTATATAAAAGTATATGAGATCATATTAAATTATTTTTACTCGGGTAATTCCTTTTTTCGTTTTTGTTAGTCGGTAGCTTATATAGTCAAACTGAGGTCCTGCATCATTTTTAAAATTAGGCACCAGCCTTAAAACATTATCATGTTAAAAATATATTTTTTACAGTTTTTTTTTATTTTTGTTTAACAAATTAAATCTTTTTTTGCCAGAAAAAGTTTATCGATCGACACTTCGGCTAAAGAGCTAACCAAATTCTGTATTTCTTAACCGCTCCCTTGTGTGGGCGTAGTAAGTATAAAACAAATACTTAAATAAATATTTGTTTTATTTAAGCGCAAAAGCCATAATAAATGCATTTCACCGAAAAAAAATCATGCGTAAAATACACGAATCCTTTCGTACAATAAACGAAAACATTCGTGATTTCGCACAATGAAGGACATTGGTAAGGTCACGAAATGTTTCGTACATTGTACAAAAAATATTTTTAATTTTACGAAAATATTTTATGCATAATACGAAAATATTTCGTAAATTTAATGCAAAATTTCTTAAAATACACGAAATTTATTTGTATAAAAAATCAATAATTTCGTAAAAAGCTAAAATTTATATGGATACTTACGAAAATATTTCGTGACCTTTATGAACATTTTTTTGTACTTTTACTTAAAAATTTCGTAGAATGCACGAAAATAGGAAAATTTCGTACAAAATGATACAAGTTATTAAGTGATTTTTTTTTAATAAAAAAGAAACTTTTTTTTAATAATTCAACGTTTCCCAGTGAACAAACACACTTTATTTTACTCCAAAATATTTAAATTACGATTCTAGATATTTTACTTTTATGTATGGCTTATCTAAACAAGCCCTCTTTATAGACTCTAAAATAAGTTTAATAAAACCAAAAATGAAGTCTTTTTCGGCAAATTTTTAAACAAAATACTTTGTGGAGTGTTTAGCTTTGTGGAGTGTTTATGGACGGCTATTTTTAGCTCCAAAAAAGTGCTTTTTTACAAACATTTTATGATAATAAAAATATTGTTTCATATTTGAATTATTTTGGACTCTAAAAAAAAGTGCACCAAAAAAACAACTTTTTCTGAGTTTTAAGGAAGTCTTATTTTGGAACGCTCTAAAACTTGTTTTAATTTCAAGTATCCTATTTTACAAACGTTGGAACGCTCCAAAATAATATAATGTGTGTTTTTTGAGGGCACTTTTTTCAGAGTCCAAAATAATTCAAATATAAAAAAAAAAAAAATTTGGTATCAAAAATTGCCAAAAACACACATTTTTTTGGAAATAAAAACGAGTCTTTCAAAAACAATCTAAAAAGATGTCTCAGAAGAGCTTAAAATTATTGTAGCAAGTATTTTGTTTAAAAATTTGTCTATAAAAACTCGTATTGTACTCGGATTTAAGTTTCAAAATTCAAATTTTTGACTCTAAAAAGAGGAGTTTTTTTTTGTACAAAAATTTAAATATTTGTTATATTTTTGAAGAACATTTTATAGTCTAAAGAGAGGGTGTAATGTGATATATATATCATATTTACATTAAAAAATTATACTAAAGGTGAATTGTCGCGCTGAAGGCATAGCAAAACACATCAATAAAGGATGTCGGTCGATCCAAAATTACCTATCCCGTGACTGCTTAAAATGGGTCATATCACTAAAATGCCTTATAATGATTGCCATATGACAGGTTGTCATAGTTCATACATTTTTAAAATTTCAAAACTTTAAAATACCAAAAAAAAAAATCGCAATTTTCTACGTCACAGACTCAGTATCAGCAAAATTTTCTAATAACAGATAAATGTTTTAAAGTTTTTCTAAAAAAATTGATTTAAATATTTTTTTTAAAACTTTAAATCCCGTACGCAAAAACTTTAGTGATAATATTTTTTTGTTGAGTTTTGAAATAAAAAAAATAATTAAAATGCATTTAGGAAAAAAATAGTTTGGAAATTTTGGCATTTTTTTATAAGTCCCGAAAAAATAGTGATGTGCTCTGTGTCAAGTGATGAATCAAGGCTTGAGACATTTTCCCACAAAAGTGAAAGGTGTTTTTATATTCAAATTCTGATTAATTTTTTATTAAAAAATAAAAATTGTTTTATTCGACCTTTAAAATATTATATTTTGAGGATGTTTATTCTGGCTCGAGGTCATTATTTTCTTTACTAATTAAAACCATGATATTCTCATAGCATAATTTTCAAGAAAACAATTTTTTTGTTTTAAATTTATTTAAGTCGGTCATTTTCATGTTGCATGGATTTTTTCGGTGTTATTAACATTTATCGCCTGAAGAAGGTGTCCCCCACACCCAGCAATTAAATCTGTAATGCTTTACCTCTATAAAAGTCAATTTTTATTACTTGAGGTTGAAATTTAAATCTTCGTGTGAATTTTGTTGTACATTATTTGGCCGACACTGTATGTATGTACATTAGAGTAGTTAAAAAAAGTTTTTTTTTGCATTTTCACTCCTTTTATGTAATTTGGTGCAAAAAGCTTGCCTGGTTTTTTTAGGATTTTTAAAAAATGTTTACAACGAGCAATATTTCCATTTAATGGTATTTATGGCAAAAATCTTTTCCGCTTTTTTTTCAGATTTTTAAAAAAAAATTTTGATTTTTTTCCAGTCTCACCTACACATTCAATGTTATTTTATGAGACCGCAAAGAAAAAAATATATATTTTTTTATGTGCACTAATGATGCAAAGATATGCTCGAAACAGTTGTAAAGATTTTTTTTTATAAATCTGGAAAAATCAAGATAACTTTCAAAAAATGGGGAAGTGAAAACGCAAAAAAAAATTTTTTAACCACTCTAATGTACATATTTATAAACACTGGTCTATTGTTTAGTTTATTAAACAAACAAAAGAGATGATATGGTTGCCACATTCCGAAGTTTTTAGATATTTTAAAAATTTAAAGAAATTCCCAAGTAAGTTTTCAATATTATAAATATTTTCTGATCAAAATTAAAGGTATTGAAATAATATTTGCAAAAATTTAGCACTTTTCATAAAATTTTTTTATACACAAACTTTACAACTGATTTATATTCTCTCCACATTTCATTTCATCCCGAAATTAAACAACACTAAAAAAGACAATTAACTGAAAAAAAGTGACGTGGCAAGCTTTCTGAAAATCATATAAATTGGAATATTTGAAACCGGTGATAGTACCAAAATGTCTATATAAACATTTTTCTTCTAGATATAAAATTGTTCTTTTTCAATTGTGGCAACTCTACTATTCATGAAAATGCTTACAACAGTGAAGGGGTTGTTGTCATAGTATCCATTTTCCTTTATTTTCTAATTCTTTGTCTATATGGTTAAGCATGTGATTATCCAAGCTAGTAATTTAACTACAAAAAAAAAAACAAACGGAAGAAATTTTCAGGTAGCTGACAATGTTAACATTTTATGTAGACAATTAACAAAATTTGTATACAATAATGTAGACCTGTATAATTTGTGGAAATTAAAGTGTGTTAATAAAATTATTATAAAAATTTAATTTTTTGAAAAACCTATTAATATAAAGTTTTTTTTTGTAAATTATAGTTTACATCATGTTGCAATATCACTGCAATATTCCAAGGAGATGATATGAACTGGGATGGTCCTCAAAAAAGATCGTCAATTCAATATTTAAAATTAAAAAAAAATTTGAAAGCACACTCTACACCAAGAAAATAGATTCATGATAACAATCGATATTTCTTACCAACTGAATTTTTTGGTTACAGTAAACAAATTAAATTTTCCTTAATCAACTGAAATTCTAATATATTTGCCAAATTGCAGTCGCCACAAACAAATTTTCAGAAACATTTGGTTAGCAAGAAAATCGGTTATCACAACGAATCTGCTTTCTTTGTATATGAGTATTTGTTGGGACTATATCCTCATAAAGAGAGTAGAGTTAACAAAACCATTAATTAAGTTAAATCAAATGAAATTAATAAAATTTATGACTTCGAACTAGAACAATTTTTTTTTTTATTTTTATAACTTTATTACCCACTCCTCATTTTGTTTTTTTTACACAAAAATATTTTGTGCAGGTATCCTCAGCTCGGATGTGAACCATTAGTTACCCAGCAAAAATAAATTGTGATTTTGGCGTCTTTTTATAGCATACCGGAGCGCACCCAAAAGGCGCTCATGAGGATGCCGTAAAAGTATATATAAAACTTAAAATATAAAATTATATTTTGATAAAATTTCACACATGCTTTGCTTTTAAATATATTTAACACTTATTGAATAAAAAACCATGAGTTTTGAACAAAGATACTTGATTTTACTGCATCATTATTGCGCATTAATCAGCGCTGCAAAGAGTGCTTCAATCATAGCACCTTTAACAAATTTTGAATGAAAAAAAAATTTAGTACACCATTTCCACTTTAGTTTCAGAAAATGGAAATTATATTACAAAAAATGTCCGATCATATTTTAGACGCTCGAATTATATTTAAAAATATCCAATTATATTTAAAAAATTTGCAATATAATTGAAAATTTTTGAAATGTAAACTTTTTTTGGTTATAAGTGGAAATATCTGAAATATAAATGAAAGTTACTGAAATGTAATTTAAAAATTTCGAAATATAATTGGATATTTTTAAATGTAATTAGATCTCTTAGGCGATATTTCCTCCAAATGCTTGCAGGGAGTCAACTGATTCTCAGAATTAGTCAATTGTATTTAAGATTTTCAAATTGTATTCAGAAATAGTCAATTGTATTTCAGATTTTGTAATTTGTGTTTCAGAAATAGTCAAATATTCTTCATCTTTATTCTGCTTAAATAGATCTAAAAAGATACATGAATTCACTGCAGCTTTATAGCGATTTTTTCAGCGCTCTAAAGAGATGTGAATTCAGAGCATCTTAAGAGCGCTTTTTCGGTGTATCCAACTAGCGCTCTAAAGTGTGACATCGCCTTAAAGAATCATGCATGAATTCAGCAGGTTTGGATGCGCTCTTTCACTCGAGTTTCCTTTCCAAAAGCTGCTGCCAGTTCAGCAAAATTTTTGCTGGGTAAGGTTTTTTAGTGTTTATTTTGATTTTTTCTATAGAAATATTTACAAAGTTTTTCAGTGTTTATTTTGATTTTTTCTATAGAAACATTTTAAGAACTCAAGAAAATGTTTGATATTGTCTAAAGGTTCTAAAGCATTTTTGTGACAGAAAAATACCAAGATCCTGAAAATATTCTCCAATAGAAAATATATAAAACTTGAGAGATGATTTTCCCAAAAAGTTTCCTGATTTTGAAATTTTTTTTGAGTCATTTGCTTAAAGATAAAATTTATGATTCTGAGACATTATTCCAATAGAAAAATTCTGAGGTTCTGAGGCATTTTGATACAGAAAAGCTTTAAGAATTTATAAAATTCCTCGTATAGAAAAATTCTCAGATTTAGGGCGGATTACCCAATATCCAGTTAGCTGCCGATTTAATGGAGCATTATGCCAAAATTTGTGTGAAGAAGCTAAATTTAACAGAGGGTTATTTTATAACGGAATATTGAGTAATCCAGCCTCAGTTTCTTTATCCCCATAGAAAACTTTTGAGGTTCTGAAATGATTTTTTTTTTTTCAATTCTATTTTTCTACTGACGAAATCTAAGATATATAAACATTCTTTCTACTCCAAAAATTTTCAGGTTTTAAAAACTATTGTATAGAAAGTTCCTATGATTAAAAAAACTAAAAACTTTAATGCCTTTTAAAATTTTTTGAGGCAATTAGATTCTAGATTCCAATTTTTCTAACATAAAGACAATTTTTCTTATAAAAGTCTAAGATTCTCAAACATTTTCTATGACCTATTTGCAATTGAAAATGTGTGAATTTAAAACATTTTTCCTACAACATAGTTTTAGATTCTGAGACATTTTCCCTATAGAAAAGTTCTTGCTATTAAGACATTTTTCCTATAGAAAAAGTCTGAATCTTTGACATTTTTCTAGAGAAAAGTCTAAGATTCTGAGACATCTATCAAATAGAAACTCTTCCAATTCTGAGACATTTTTCCTAAAAAATGTCTTAGATTCTGATACATTTTTAAATAGAAAAAAAAATTAGTTTCCGACACATTTTTTATACAGCAAAAATTAGACTGAATCCGAAAAATTATCAAGTTTTCTTGGAAGAAAATTTTCTTATTTTGCTACATAAAATTTTAAGATTCCGGGACTTTTTTCTTACAAAACAAATTCTAAGATTCAAAAACATTTTTCTAAAGAAAAATTTTGAGATTCTTGGACATTTTTCTTATAAAAAATTCTCACATTTTTTCCTTTCCATTTTTTTCTTTCCTGTTTTACCCATCATCTTCTCAGATTTTTTCGAACAAAAAATAATCTGATTTTCCTATAGAAAAACTCTCAGATTTTTGCTATAGATAAACTCTCAGATTTTTTGATAAAAAGTGTTTTTTACCGAGTTTTCTTTATAAAAACTGTAAAATTTTTCTTATAGAAAACTTTGCAAATTATTCCCATAGGAAAATTGCCAATTTTTCCTATCAAAATTACACAAACTTTTCCTACAGAAAAATTTCCAAATTTTTCGTCTGGAAAAATTCCAAAATCTTTCGTCTAGAAAAATTCTCGTATTTTTGCTAAAGAAAAATTTTAATATTGCGACTTTCTGCATTTACAAAAAATCTAGCATTCCAAGACATTTTGCTTTTAGAAAAATTTTAAGATTCTTATACATTTTTCATTGAAGATCTTCTATAAAAAAATTCACTTATAGAAAATATCTCAGATTTTTCCCATAGACAAAATCAAAAGATTCTAAAACATTTTTTGTAGAAAACAAATATAAAATTGTCTATAATTTTAAGAAATTTAATTTTTCTTCTGCATTTTTTCAACTTGAACCCTTATAACAAATATAATTAGAGCCCGTGCTCGAAAAAATCAAATAAAATTACTGACAAAATATGTCGCCATTATTCACGTCTCCGAAACAGAAAATGCAAATTCCTTCATTTGTGTCTGTAATTCCAGATCATGTTGGTAAACCTTGCGAAGTAATGTAAGAGACAAAAAAGTTAAAAGAAAGTATGAAGTGAGGTTGAGATTGCTAGAAATAGAATTGTAGTGTTGGAAACTGTCAAAATTTATTCTGTAGAAACTATAAATATTCACATAAATAAAAAACAGTTTTCATTAACAAGACAAACCGACATTTAAAATCCTACTGATGATGACACTAACTGGGGTGTTTGAAACCGGTATAGGAAATACCAGAAATGTCTATAATTTTTAGAAATTCAATTTTTCTTCTGCATTTTTTCAACTTGAACCCTTATAACAAATATAATTAGAGTCCGTGCTCGATCTGTACTTACAGAAAAAATCAAATAAATCTCAGATTAGTTCCTTTTCTTTTCACTTTTCTTTTTTCCTTTCCTCTTCTTTCCTTTCCTTCTTTTTTCCTTTTTCTTTTTTTCCTTTTTAGTTCTTTCGAATTCGGTTTGGGGGGAATTTCCTTCCCACCACCCCCGTATATCCCCGCCTGTATTAAAGGTATTTAAAAGACAATCTTATGGTTGCAACAGCATGCGAACAACAGACAATCTTTTTCGACTTATTACCAAAAATTTTCTTTTTTGGTATTTTACTCAATATGAGGAAAAGTTTTGCATTTTTACACAAGTTTTTTTAACACTTCGAAATGTTTTCCAAAGAACTTTTTATTTTGTGAAAAACATGACCTGTTTCCGCATAACCGTTATACGCTTACCCATACAAATTTAAAATTATCCACGCTTATTTTTAGCGTGTATAATTATCGGCGTTAATTTTAAGCAAGGGAAGTCTCTCTGGTGTCACCCTTCGATCTTCATGAAATTTGGATATGTTGTTAAGAACGAAAATTAATTCGACACGTATTTTTTAATAGCGGCCCAAATTTATTTTTAGGGGGGGGGGGGTTGATTTGTACGCGGGAAAATTTTGTTCAGAAAAGAAAACACTATAAGATTTAGCCAATTTTTTGATTAACTTCAAACACCTTTTATGAAAAAGTAAAAACTTCTGTGGGCCATAAAATAAGAACTCGAGCTAAGTTTTTAAAACCTTTCGGGGGGTTTGGTCTACTAATCGTGTACTTTATTTTTATTTGTCCCATTCAAGAAACACTCGGTAGCCTTAAATTAAAGAGTATAAAAAAGTTAATTTGTTTTTGTTCCGTTATTTTAATTCAAACCATTTTATTAAATGGACGATACACTTTCTTATTATTTTTTGTTGTTTTGTGGTAGTTGAAAAATTAAAGTTTTTTTGTTTTCTAGCCAAAAGAACATGAAAAAGTTAAAGTTTCTTCGCATTAAATTTGAAATAAACAGGCAAAAGAAATTGAATTACCTAAGCAGTAAAAATATGAATAACCAGATATAAATATGCACTAAGAAATATGCAATAAAAAATTTATTTAATTCCATATTTATTAACAAACTATGAAAAAACAAAAAAGACATATGAAGGTTTCTATTTCAAACGTACCACGAAAAAAAAAATGTTGTTGGATCAAAGTCAAACTTTGAGAGCTTATTGCCCTATATGAAAGTAACAAATCGTGGAACAAAAGTTTTCGTTTTTCGGAAAAATGGGCGAGATAGGCGTGGTCAAACATGGTAAAATTGAGCAATTTTTGCATGATGTCGCTTTATATTTAATTTTTTCTACAGTAACTCAACGATTCTGAAATTCTCGAAACACATCTAATTTATAGTGTTTTGTATGGGCTATCGATTGGCATTATTAATTTTTGGAAAAAATTCAGAACTATGTCTGAATTTTTCAAATGAAAAATAAAAATCGATGTAGCAAAAAACACGCCATTTTTAATTTTTTTTTTAAAAAATTTTAAATTAAAGTTCTTTTCATTCTCTACATCATATCAAATTTTCAGAGAGCAGTTATTTTTGGTTTTCGAGAAAATTGGCTTTAAATTTGAATGTCTTATTTTATTTTCCATATCACTCATACGCCCACGATACATTTATTTTTGCACTTACCAAAAACTTGTTTAATTCTATTTAGATAATTGATTTAGAGCTGATTTGTAGAGTCCAACCGAATATTCGGTTTCTATCTCGACTTCGGCCGAATAATGGGGTTTCGGCCTCTATTCGGTATTCGGCAAAATTTTAGTATTTTAAAAAATATATAAAAAAGTTGCTGAATTTTTCAATTTCGAGTATCATTACACTTGATTCAGTTCATTTTAAAAATGTAACAAGGATTTCCAATTAATGTGTTACTGTTACAGTTCAAATATTTTTTTTTTTCTTAATCTACAGATTTAATGAACAATTTTTTTTAAGTTTATTTAAATATGATTTTTTTGTAAGTTTTTAAAAATATATATATTTTTTAATAAATACAACAATTCCGATGGCTTAAAAACATTAAGTGCTGTATATTTATTTTAAAAAAGAAATAAATAAAAATTTTATTCAGCCAGGCATTAATTTTTTTTAGTTTCGGTTTCGGTTTGGCCTCGAAAAACTGGTTTCGGCCGGACTCTTTTGATTTGTCATATTTATAATAAGAATTCGACTGTTTTTCAAGATTCTTCGTATCAAGGTTGCATTCAATATCAATAAAATGACAATATTTCAGAAGTGATCTTTGCCTTATGATTGTTGAAATTCTGGGACGCCGCTTAGCCATTTACTGGAATAAATCCAGGCAACAATATTCACAGTCGTTGTTAATTTTTAAGAATACTCTGATATTAAACACATTGCCTTACAACTAAAAATTTAAAATAGTAACTTATGCAAATATAAAAATAAAAATGCAAAATGGTTTAAGTTTAAAAAAGTAGAAAATTATATTTATTTATTAAAATATTATCTTATAAATATGCACGTAGTGCGTTGGTTGGTTTACAGAAGAGAAGTAAGTTTAAATTTAAGAACTAGAACAAAAGGGACGACAAACAATGTTTAAAAATCCCGTTACCGGTTAACTAGTTAAAATCACTGCTTACTCTTTACAGATTTTAACTAGTATTAACCCTCGAAAGACTCAAGGGGTGAAAACTGGGACAAATTAAACCAAAGAAAGGCTTTAGGTTTAAACATTGCCGGCCGCCTTGCAATATTAAT
Organism: Pegoplata infirma; assembly: GCA_963921195.1. Taxonomy (NCBI): domain Eukaryota; kingdom Metazoa; phylum Arthropoda; class Insecta; order Diptera; family Anthomyiidae; genus Pegoplata; species Pegoplata infirma. The sequence goes on along the minus strand of OY992537.1, from coordinate 122,515,117 downwards.
TCAAAATTGCAACAAAGTCTTAAAATAAATAAACTAAGGTAATAAAAAATAAAATTCAAAATTTTCTATAAAAATTCAAGTATGTATTTTTTTCCATTTTTCAAATAACACTTAAATCTAAATGGCCAAGAAACCAACCAGTGTAAACTGGATTTTTTATAAACAAAGCGGTTAAAATAACCGTATAACCCAAGGGGGTAGATGGTCTCAAGGGAGCCGGATGGTCTCTTTGTAAAAGAGCCGATTTTGACCCAAGAGGGCCGGATGGTCTCATGAGAGCCAATTTGTCCAAGGGGACTGGATGGTCTCAAAAGAGCCGTATTATTTTTTTTCCTAGATAGGAGATTGGCCCGAAATTATCCAGCCAAAGATGGTATATTGCGCTAATGGCAGACCCGGGCTCGAATGTATTCTACCCTTCAAAATGTGGGGATTGACCTCTGGACCTAAGACCAGAACAACCCGACCAGAAATATTAAAACGTGGGTCAGCTAACTGAAACCCAGCAAAATTGTCTTTAACCAAGTCAGAAACTGACTCCGAAGGCGTTTTTACACCCTTCATCTTCGTCACCTTAGCCGTGATCGAAACTTTTTGTTCCCGATCATAAGTCGAACATATAGTCAAGCGACAGTAGCCGTTCCCATCCATAGTGGATACGGGTAGGCGAAGCTGACGAACCAGCGAATCGCAAATGTAGCTGACGCTACAACAGGAGTCCAAAGCGGCTCTCACCGGAATGAAATTTCCGGGCAGCTGAAGCTTGACAATGAGCGTTGGCGAAAAATTGACAACATGACGAATAGGAAGAGTACAAACTTGTGACACAGACGACGACGGACGGTTTTTGACAATAGCCTTTTTTGCAGGCTTAGAAATCTGTTTTTCTGTGGGTCGGGCTGCGCGAGACTGTTTTTGTTTGGCAGAGTCTGCTTGAGTAGGTTGCCGAAAATGAAGCAAGACGTGATGATCGCCTTGACACCGACGACACTTGGACTTGCTAGGGCAATCCTTAGCCAAGTGAGAAGAAGCCAGACATCGGCAGCAATAGCGATGCAAAACCACCATTCTGATCTTCTTCTCAGGCTTGAATCTAAGAAAAGCCCTACACGCCCGTAAAGGGTGAGTGCCGTTGCAGAACCTACACTTATTTTTAACAGCAGCGACAGTGCTCGCGGCCACATTCGAACCCGAGAGTCCATTAGTGTCCGACAAAGGTTCGGACACCGCAAACGTAGGTGGTACTTCAGGGGAAGTAGCTGGCGGAGAAACACCATCAAAAGTGAGTGTGTCCACCGGCGAAGGCGTCGAATCAGGTGCTGTTGTCGTATCAGATGCAACTAAGGTAGCTGCTGCAACAACCGGTTCTGTAACCTCCATCGCCTCATCGTAATCTTCCAAAATGGCGTCATCAAAAAGGTTGCGTAAGGAGTCCATTTTGCTGTGAAACAATAAAGGTTAACAGAAAGGAAAATAGATATGTATATTTAATTTAAGTTAGTTAGAATGACCAGTTTTGCGATATGACGTCTAACAACCCCATTCGCAGTGCGTACGTCAACGACCCTAACATGACCGTCACTTCCAGGGTGTATTTCAACGACCCTGCCTAACCTCCAAGAAGTCGGAGGTAGCTGCTCATGTCGTATAACTACTAAATCATCTACCTGAATTTCCCGTGTTGGATGTTGCCATTTGTACCGTTTATGTAAGCTCATTAAATACTCATCTTTCCACCGTTGACAGAAATGCTGAGTGGAGACTCATTTATTGCGGGCTCCGCAGGAGCTAGAATTGGAGAACCTATAAGAAAATGTCCAGGAGTTAGGGCAACCGGTTCCCGCGGGTTGTCCGTCATTGGACAAAGCGGACGCGAATTGAGACAAGCTTCAATCCTCGCAAGAATGGTTGAAAACTCCTCAAAAGTATATTTGAATGCCTGTGCTTCCTTTCGAAAATGAAGTTTGAAACTTTTCACACCGGCTTCCCAAAGACCACCCACATGAGGGGCGCCAGCTGGGATAAACCGCCAAGAAAGTTCCTGGTAACTGGAAATGTTACAAACTTCGACCTGACATTCCTTAAGAAAAGTTCTAAAATTCCTTTCTAACTCACGCGACGCGCCTACAAAGTTAGTCCCGTTATCCGAAAACATGGTACGAGGACAGCCTCTACGCGAAACGAATCTTTGAAAAGCGGCTAAGAAAGTAGCCGTTGACAAATCCGAAGCTGCCTCTAAATGTATTGCCTTCGTAGAAAAACAAACGAAAATACAGACGTAGCCTTTTGTTATTCTACACGCTCTTCCAGTAAAACTTTTGATGTCGAAGGGCCCTGCAAAGTCTACACCAGTTGTAGTAAAAGGCCTATCAAGTCTAGTCCTTTCAGGAGGAAGCGCTGCCATAATCTGACTGCATGATCGTTTTCGATCTAAAATGCAGCGTTTACAGCGACCGATTATTCCACGAATTTTCGATTTCATTCGCGGGATCCAAAATTCAATCCGAAGAATTCGCAGCATCAACTGATTTCCACCGTGAATGGAAATCAAATGTACAAACTCTACTAAAAGTTGAGTAAACCGATCCGAATATGGTAAAATCACAGGGTGCTGTTCAGAATATGAGAGAGATGGACATTTAACTAAACGACCATTTAACCTCATAACACCGTCTTCATCCAAAAAGGGGTTCAAAGGAACCAAACAACTTTTAGCGGAAAGAGGTCTTTTCTCCGATAGACATTTATATTCGTCCTCGAAGTGACGTTTTTGAGCTATAATGGCCAAATGCATTTTTGCTCGTTTTATCTCCCAATTGGAAAGTGCCTTGTCCAAATACAAATATCTACCGGACTTTCGCGCTTTTTGAGAATTGTAGATAAATCTCAAGACATACGATATTACGCGAAGTGCTTTGTCGAGCTTTGAGTATCTCCCAAGAATATCAAAATCATTCTCTTTATTGTCTGCAAAGAACGAAGCATGGGCCTTTACGGTCTGAGCTTCAATATCCGTATGCAAACCAGAAAGATCTGATATATTCCAATAAGATTTTTCCTGGCGAAGCCAAAGTGGTCCATGCCACCAGAGATCATTATCCGCCAGTTCATTGGGCGAAATACCACGACTACCTAAATCGGCAGGGTTGTCTTCAGATCTCACGTGATACCAATTGTGATTTCCAACATTTTGTTGGATTTGGCACACCCTGTTTCGGACAAAAGTGGCCCAGGTACACGGGTCTTTCTTCAACCAAGCAAGAACGATGGTAGAGTCCGTCCAGCAATAAACTTGCCGAATCCCAATATCAATTTCCTTAAGCACTGTCTGCAAAAGTTCGGAAGCCAAAACCGCTCCACAAAGCTCAAGGCGAGGAATAGAAATCGATTTTATGGGAGCAACTCTTGTCCTACCAGATAATAGGTGGGTATAAATATCACCGCTGGAAGTCTCAACTCGAATATATATCACCCCCGCGTATGCCTTTTCCGAGGCATCAGAAAAGACATGAAGTTCGACCAAAGAATCAGGACTGTAATGAACCCATCTTGGAATTCGAATATTGTTGACTTCATGATATGAAGTAACAAATTTCTGCCAGTCATTTTCAGTCGACAAAGGAAGATTTTCATCCCAACCAATGTGATCAAGCCAAATCCGTTGCATTATCATCTTAGCAACGACAATAACTGGACCAAGCCAACCCACGGGATCAAAAAGTTTTGCTATAAGAGACAAAACTTCTCTTTTAGTATGACTCGATTTAGGTGTGATAGGGTTCACACTAAAGTAAAAAGAGTCTAATTGAGCATTCCATTGAATACCCAATGTCTTAGAGCTACTAGATTCCACAAAAGTCAAAAGTTTAGCATCAACCAAATGCTCTGGGGGAAACCTATCTAAAATGGAGCGTTCATTTGAAGTCCATTTTCGAAGCTCGAATTTAGCAGTAGACAACGCTGCTATAAGCTGATCACGAGCGATCAGAGCAGTCGAGACGTCATGAGACCCTGTTAAAACGTCGTCGACGTACATACACTTCCGAAGAATGTGTGATGCCAGGGGGTATTCAGCCTCAGAATCGTCCGCTAACTGCAAAAGCGTTCGAATCGCCAAATAAGGGGCGCAATTTACGCCAAAAGTCACCGTTTGCAACTCATACTCCTTAACGTTCTCCGTCGGAGAATCTCTAAATAAGATCCGTTGAAATGGAGTGTGAGAAGAATCCACCCTAATATGCCTATACATTTGCGTAATATCGCAATTGAAGACAAATTTAAAGAGCCGCCATCTTAAAATTAAGAGGACCAAGTCAGACTGTAAAGTTGGTCCGACGTAAAGGCAGTCGTTAAGACTATTCCCGTTCGAAGTTTTATTCGAAGCATTGAACACGACTCGCAGTTTTGTAGTCTTTCGCTCTGGTTTAACGACTGGGTGATGTGGCAAATAGCACGAATGTGTCACAGCCGGAGGTGTATATGAAACAAGTTTCATATGGTCAAGGTCCAGATATTCTTTTACGACGTTATCGTACATTTCCTTAATCTCAGGTCTTCGAAGAAGCGAGGACTCTGTCCTAAAGTATTGTTTTAAGACATTTGACCTCGATATACCTAAGTTCAAAATTCCAGGAAATTCTGGCTTGAATGGTAGAGTCACTATATATCGACCATCAGAAGCACGACGTGTTGTCGCCTTATAATTTTCCTCACAAATTTTATCAAACACGGATAAAATTTTCTTTCCAGGAGTTTCCTCAAGTTCCCAAAACCTAAGAAGAGTTCTATTCAAAGAATCTTCCTCGGAAAAGTCTACAGTAGTAGAATAAACGTGAACTCGAGGTTGTGATATTGGACCAGTAATAATCCAACCAAATATCGTGTTTTGAGCCAACAAAGAACCCAAAATATTACGACGAATTTCTCCCAAAAGAATTTGAGGATATAAATCCGCGCCAAGTAAAAGATCGACAGGTCCGCTGTCATAAAATCCGGAATCTGCCAGATGTAAATCGGGTAGATTATCCTTAATAAATGACGGAATGACAAATGATGGCAAATTACCCGAAATGTTAGGCAAAACAAGAGCCATAGTCTCCAAGATTATTGTACTGTCCAAGGGAGAGCCAATTTTCAAAGAACAAATTTTCTTTGAAGTAGCCGAGACCACTTGATTTACACCTGAAACTTGAGCATTCGTGGAATGCGTTGAGAGTCTCAGGCGATTTTGCAAGCGTTCACAAATGAACGAAGCCTCGGAAGCCGGATCTATAAGAGCCCGGGCTTGGTACGTAGTACCATGGTGAACGATATTCACCATTGCTGTCCCTAGGAGTACAGTCCTACTCTGAGACGCGTGGAATGTCTGCCGATTTGCAGGAGCCACGTGACTAATACCCGTAGATGTAGATGGAAGGAGAGAATTTTCAGGCAGGGAGTTCTGTAATCCAGGGGCGGAAGGCGTACTCGCAACTGCCGTAGAAGAATTATTTCCCCTTGCCGATCTATCAACTGTTTGTATCTCACGATGCAACATAGTATGATGTCGCTTGTTACAAATAGAGCAAGTATTTTTGCTCTTACAATTTTTAGCTTCATGTGCCTTTGAAAAGAAATTGACACAATGATGAAACTTTTTTACCGTAGAATATCTATCCGCAACCGAAAGCTTTTTAAATTTAGGACACATCCGTAAAAAGTGCCCTTGATTCGGACACAAACCACAAAAAGAAACCGTTGAAGGTGTAGCGTTAGTGTGGTGCGATTTCACTTTCGGTTGGATAGACTTTTTGGACAATCCAGAGCCTTTAAGATCGCGTAGACAATCTAAAGTTTGGATTCTTTCAGTGAGAAATTTGTCCAAGTCTTTCCAAGGAGATATAGACTTCTTTTCCTTAACCGTTTGTTCAAATAGATGTACGGTGTGCGGAGGCAACCGTTTTATCGAATTATAAACAATTATTGGATCCCAATCGGAAATTGGAATATTATACGTAGACATCGCAGTAAGGCATTTATTGACGCCGCGCTGAATCGTCTTTAGACCTTCGCTAGTTTCCTCCTCAAAAGAAGGAATAGCATAAAAAGCGTCAAATTGGTTGAAAATGAGCATACGCTTGTTGTCGTATGTGTCACCCAAATTTTTCCACGCAATATTGAAACCCTCGTTAGTAAGTTGGCTTCGCGAAACGATTTCCTTTGCTTCCCCACTAGTCTTTTTAATGAGGTAACAAAGCCGCTCAACATTACTCAACCGAGAATTATTTATGTAAACCGCGGTAAAAAGGTCCCTAAACGTAGGCCACGACAAATAATTTCCTTCAAAAACATCGATATCACATGGCGGAAGCGCCATACGATGAAACAAATCATCAACCGGAGGAGTTGTAACCGCCAAAGGCTGGGGTTTCGGTTTTGATTCCTCCTTTATTGCCTCGAAAACCTGTATTCTTCCCTTTTTATTGGAAGCACAGTTAACGTACGCGTCAAAAGCTATCTGATATTTGGACAGCTATCTGATATTTGGACTCAATAGATGTCAAATCCCTAACATCAGAATCTTCTAGCGATTTTACGTACTCCATGCCCATTACAAAGGAGGATTCAACCTCCTCCCACAATGAATCCAATCGCCTACCCCTCATTTCTAACGAAAAAACGTTGTGTACCTCATCGTTAAGCTTAAAAAAGCCAGCACAAAAGGTGACAACATCTTCCGAAGCTTTAATGAAGGTCTCAAGTGCCGTCATTTCCATTTTATTCGTGAAAAAAATTCAAAAAATATTAAATTTCCAAAGAAATTTAAAAAAATCAAGAAAACTCGAAAAAAAAACCCGAAGTTTTTCAAAAATTAACGAAGATCCACGAAAAAATCCGAAGACCTGAAAAATTTTTCCGAAAATTTCAGAAAAATATCAAAAATTTCAAAAAAATCTAAAAATTTTCTCAAAAATCACAATAATTTCACGAAATTTAACGAAAAATACGAAGAATTCCGAAAAACAACGAATAAAACACGAAGATCTTACCAATTCGACAAAACTTTTTCAAAAATTTAAAAATGGTACAAGAACTTTCGAAAAATTACAAAAAACTTTAAAAAATCTCCAAAAACAGGCGTATAATTTAAAAAAACCCGAACACTGACGAAAAAATCCGAAGAAATTTCGTGCTCGGCAAAATTTATACAGAAAATTCTCCAAATGTGTAAAAACTTTCCAAAAAGTTTAAAACTTTTCAAAATTCTTTAAAATGTACCAAATTTCACGAAAAAACACGAATGGTTCCAAAAAAATACGAAGATCTATCGAGTTCGTATAAAAATTTCACGAAGAAACGATAAAAATTTCCAAGTTTAAATTTTCAATTTAAATATGCACACTTGATAAGTCGCGACTATGACGGACTGTAGGGTACTTTTCAAAATCAGTTATTAAAAAAAACTGAATAAACAAAACAACAACAACACGGTATGTATAAAAGCAGATGATCTGCAGTTTGTATTGGAAAAAAATTAACACAGGTTTGGGGGGGGGTATGACGATTTTTTGTTAAACGGACAAAGCACAAAGGAAAATAAAACAAGTAGAAAAGTTAAATTCGACTTGGCCGAATCTAGGAATACCCTCCACAGTGCCCATTTTAAGTGATAGTAAATTTTCTAACGTGAAAAAATAACAGTCATGATTAGAAATATTTTTTTTTGTGTAAATTTTATTTTTTTTTTTAATTTAAAAAAAAATAAAAATAATTTTTTTTGAGTGTAAAATTTTTTTTGAGTGTAAAATTTTTTTCGAATTTTTTGAAAAAAAAAATATTTTTTTTTGAGTGTAAATTTTTTTCTGAGTGTAAATTTTTTTTTTGAATTTTACATTAAAAAAAATTTACAAATTTTTTTTTTTGAGTGTAAAATTTTTTTTTGAGTGTAACATTTTTTTCGAGTGTATTTTTTTTTGTTTTGGTATAAAAATGTTTTTGAGTGACAAAAATACGTTTTAAAATATTTTTGTGACTTACCAATGGTTGTAAAACAGGTTTAACGGGTTTTCACCACGTGCATTTAAGGTGAAGATAATCTGATATTCACGGTTTTGCTAATAACTTTTGAACCACTGGACCGATTTGGGTGAAATTCAATATGAACTAGGCTGGAGGAACGAAAAATATATATGCCAAGCTTCATCATCCTCAGAATTGATTTTCGAAAGTTATAGTGCTTTTTATTTCATAAATTCACGAAAAACCCTTGCCGAAATTCAGTCTTTTGCTCATAACTTTTGAACCACTGGACCGATTTCGCTGGATTGCAATACCAACCTGACCAGGTAAATGCCCAACATATATGCCAAACTTCAGGAGCCTCCGTAAAGTCTTTCAAAAGTTAGCGTGTTTTCAACAGACAGACAGACAGACAGACAGACAGACGGACGGACGGACGGACGGACGGACATCGCTAGATCGTCTTAAAATCGATCGAGGATCATGAATATATATACTTTATGGGGTCCTAGACCAATATTTCGAGGTGTTACAAACGGAATGACAAACTTATATATACCCTCTATCACTAGAGTGGAGGGTATAAAAATAACCAATTTGTTTTGAAATAAAAAAAAAACACTGTATATGGGAAAGAATAAATGTATTTATGTATGTAAATATGTATGTATAAAAAAATATAAAATTCTAAATAAACACTTTTAACACTATCCCGACGGCTTTTTGCAAATTAATTAATTATTAAATTATATTGAATTTAAATTTTAATTTAACACAGTATTTTTTCGAAAAGAAAATATATTTTAAACCGAAATAAAACAAATTAATTTAATTTTCAATAACAAAAATTTTATATGTCCGTCCGAGGTAAACAAAACGCACAGTTGAATAAAAAGTATACAGAACGACAAGTGTCAAAATGGACTGTATTATCATAAAAAAGGGTTGCGAACTGATCATTCACAATAGACAAAAAGGAGTCTTTTTTATGGAAAAAATACTACTTTTTATTTCAATTAAATACACTTTTGTATAGTGAATTAAATATTTTTAATTATTTTTTATTTATTATTCACTATCACTTTCTGAACACTTTATTATCACACAAAAAAATTAAAATGAACCACGTACCTTTTTTTCCAATGAAATAAAATAAAATTTATTTAAAAAAAAATAAGTTTTGTTGTTGTGTTGATGATGTTGATAATGGGGGATGATTTGCCAAAAATGGTGTCTGCGATGAGAGAAAATAAATATAAATTTTCTGGAACTTAAACCTTGTAGAATTATCCGGTTCGAAGGACCAAATGTTTGCCGTAAAAGCGGGTCCAGTAATATGCAAATATAAAAATAAAAATGCAAAATGGTTTAAGTTTAAAAAAGTAGAAAATTATATTTATTTATTAAAATATTACCTTGTAAATATGCACGTAGTGCGTTGGTTGGTTTACAGAAGAGAAGTAAGTTTAAATTTAAGAACTAGAACAAAAGGGACGACAAACAATGTTTAAAAATCCCGTTACCGGTTAACTAGTTAAAATCACTGCTTACTCTTTACAGAGTTGCACGGAAAGTGGAGCGAGTAGATTTTAACTAGTATTAACCCTCGAAAGACTCAAGGGGTGAAAACTGGGACAAATTAAACCAAAGAAAGGCTTTAGGTTTAAACATTCATCATTTCAAAGATTTTAAAGTTCAAAAAAATTGTCATTCTTATTACACAGAAGACGAGTAAGCGATGGCACTGTATGTCTCTGGTCAACAAAAAAACAGTCGAATTCCTACACTCATAGCAATCCTACAGTATTCCTTACTAAAAAGTCTGTTATTAATGCTGACACGTTAGTATTAAAGGGCCCTACAACGCGTTAGTCAAATTTTACTAACGCGGTTATAAAAAAATGGTAAAGTTAGAGTAACTGAAAAAATTAGAAAATTTTCAGTTTTACAGTAAAATTGTTAGTATTGTGGTGAAATAAATTTCCAAATGAAATTTAAAATAAATAAAAATTATATTTTTTTAATAAATAAATTAAATTAATAAAAATATCAAATTGAACACAAAATTCACTTAAAGAACACAATCAGTTTAAAATTAATAATTTTGAGATGTGTGTTTGTTTTTTGTTGAGTTCTTCAATTATTTACACACCGCTTGCATCTGAAAAACAAATTGAAAAAAATGTACACATAAAATGTGTATACGTGGGTAAGAAAATGCAAAAAACTTACGCTTGGTAAACAAAAATTGCACACATGATGACGCCAATTAAAAGGTTTTATGATTATGTTGCGCTGTTGTTGTAAATTTAAAATATATTTCCAGATTTGTTACCTAATGTTATAAATGAAAAAAAATATATATTTGTTGTGTTATAAATATAGCAGTATTTAAAGAACTTTGTGTATTACCTGATGTTACATCAGTGCTGTATTCGAATTTGTTTATTTATAATAAAGTGTTGGTGTTTTTACGATTATTTTTCTATTTTTTTTTTTTGTATTTGAAAAAAAAAAACAATTCCGCTTCACGTTTACATGATTGAAGATTTTTTGTAACTAAATAAAGAGAGCCTTGAGAATAACAATGTTACCAATTTGTTGTTTTTCCGCAAAAATAGCGATTTTTTTTACAGTAATCACAATAAAGGCTTTGGCTTTAAATTGTTTAACAAGAAAATGGTGATTCATAAAATTGAGTCAATCCCAGCAAAACTTTGGTAATGGGTAGTGATTATATAACACATTACCAGGTAATGTATATACCTTATTTGTAGCATTATTTTAGGATGTCTTACTAAACATTTGTTCCACAACGTATTATTTTCAAGTGAAAGATAATGCATTACTAATAATTTGCTACGTAATGCATGATTATTTGAAAAAAATTATTTCATATTTATTATTTCTAAACATTAAATCATGGATGACTTATATTTGGTTACATTATGTATTATTTGAAAGTTTGAAATAATGCATTATTTATAATTGGATGCATAATGCATTACAATAACATAAAAAAATAATTATTTTATAAAAAAATGCATAAGTTTAAACTAGAGATGGGCTCACGACAGGAAATTTCTAACGACACACACTCACGAGCATATTTGATCTACTTACACTCACTTACAATCACGTGAGTAAATTTAATACAAAATTACTTTTTCACTACTCATAACACCTTATATATTATCTTCTGGTATGCTATATTATTTCATTTCTCGTAACCTATAAAATATCATATATTTTACACCTTACTCGTATTCTTCGTTATAATGTGGATGCATTACTTTGAGTCTCATAGCCTGTTAAAATCATCAATGCTGCAATGCATAAAATAAGAGATCCTATACCTTATTTTATACCTTATTTGGTAATCTAAGTTTTGCTGGGATTACCAAAAAAACTCGAATTTTTTATGATTGAGATCAATAATTTGTATTGAAATAAATACAATATTAAAGATAACTATAGAAGACGTGTGATAAGGGAAAGTGGATGATACTACTGGAAAAATATTTTCATGGAGATTTTTTAATGAATTCCTCTTTAGGTGTTCATTTGTAGTGTAGAAAGTGGATGAAACTACTGATATTTTCATGGAGATTTTTTAATGAATTCCTCTTTGTGTAGAAAAATATCTTGAATTCAATATGAAAATTCAATCAGAATCTGTCAGAATCTACTAAAAAACTCTCAAATTCAATCAAAAGGAAAATCACATGGTGATTTTAAAATCACGCTAGTCTGTATGCAGTATTAATTAGGCCATGTTCACACTACAACAATTTACCATGGTAAGTTGAGATGATTTTGCAATTTTTCTTTATGCTAGTACAATTTGAGATGATTTTGTAAATCACTATGTGATTTTGTTCAAAGGAAAATCACATAGTGATTTTAAAATCACGCAAGTCTGTATACAGTACTAGACACATAAAATATATTGTTTTTTTTATTAATTGCTTAAAAAACACTACTTTGTTGTTTACACATTTTTTTTAAATTTTAATTGAATTATTAATTTTGATTGAATTTTCCTGCAGGAAAAGGGTGTTTCTCGATCCGAAATCATTTATCCCGTGACTGATGAAAACGGCACATAGCACTAAAATGCCTATTACGTGACAGATAATAATTGGACTTATAATTAAACTGTCTCAAAAAAAACTATCCCTAAGCCGGGACAATAGGACAAAACCAAATTTCCAAACTTTTACAAAATATAAAAACTTTCCTAGTCCCATTTACATTTTTTTGAGTTTTATAGTAAAAAAATTCATTAAAAATGATTTTAGAAAAAAGAATTTTCATACATTTTTTTTTTAATTTTCGGACACAAAAATTGATTGACATTTTTTTTTCGTTTTGAAAATTGACTAATAGTGCGTTTACATTGGAATTTTAATCTTGTAAAATGCGATTTTATTTTACTTTGTAATCTGTACCGTTTACATCGAAATTTTTTACATTTGAAGGGCTTACTGCAAGAACTTGATAAGCAACATTTTATTTTTTCCTGTTTTTCGCCTTCTGCTGATGTTCCATTGACAGATTTTTTGCAGAAGTCTTGATTTAACCCTTCGTACAAGTATATTGAGAATAAAAGTTCTGCAAAAGTTATATTTTCTACATTATTTTAAAAGTTTTAAGGCAAAAACCACCATAAAATGAAATGTTGCTTATCGAGTTTTTACAATAAGCCCTTCATTTGAGAAGATTAAAATTGTCATTTAAAATAACAAGTTGGTAATAAATGTGTGTGACTTAGATAAAATCCGCTCTATTGCTTGCTACATACGTAACTAAAATCGCTACTTTTAGCAAGAAAACTCTTTGTTGACAACAGTCTTTAAAAATGTATTCTCAATATAAATACTCTCCTACTCTCTCTTTTTCTCATTTTTTTGGTTTTAAAAAACGGAAAATCCAAATTCTCAAACACATGTATTTTACAACACAAGGATATTTTATGATCGTAATATTTTATTGTTATACAAATGGTCTTTCTAAGATGATGTAGATTCTACATTGTAGAATAAGAATATTATATTAAAGAAAACATTTTAAGGTCTCGTTTTAATTTAAAAAAAAATAATACAATTTTTAAGAAATTGATTTAGATATAAAAATTCTTGTGAAAAAACAATAAAATAATGGTCTCAACCTAAGCTTTTTATAATCCAATTTTTTTTAAATCTTTTCATTTTTTGATAAATTTTGTAACAAAATGGCATTTTCTTAGATTTTTAAACAAAATTGTATATATATTTTTTTCTCAATTTTTAATAACAAAAATTAGTAGAAAACCGGTAAAAAATCAGTATTTAGTAATGGTCACTTATAAAAAAAACGTACTAAAAACTAAAATTATACTGTAAATTAGTAAAAATGTAGTAAATTTAAAGTTATAACACATTTACTGTATTTTTTACTGTAGGATTTCTATGAGTGTATAAATAAGACAAATCAGCTCTAAATCTGTTATCTAAACAGAATTCAACAAGTTTTTGGTAAGTGCAAAAATAAATGTATCGTGGCGTATGAGTGATATGGAAAATAAAATAAGGCATTTAAACTTTAAAGCCAATTTTCTCGAAAACCAAAAACAACTGCTCTCTGAAAATTTGATATGATGTAGAGAAGGAAATGAACTTTAATTTAAAATTTTTTTAAAAAAAATTAAAAATGGCGTGTTTTTTGCTACATCGATTTTTATTTTTCATTTGAAAAATTCAGACATAGTTCTGAATTTTTTCCAAAAAACTAATAATGCCAATCGATAGCCCATACAAAACACTATAAAATAAATGTGTTTCGAAAATTTCAGAATCGTTGAGTTACTGTAGAAAAAATTAAATATAAAGCGACATCATGCAAAAATTGCTCAATTTTACCATGTTTGACCACGCCTATCTCGCCCATTTTTCCGAAAAACGAAAACTTTTGTTCCACGATTTGTTACTTTCATATAGCGCAATAAGCTCTCAAAGTTTGACTTTGATCCAACAACATTTTTTTTTTCGTGGTACGTTTGAAATAGAAACCTTCATATATGTTAATGTAGCACTTTTTAGAATTTAATACAGAAGTTCAAGTTTGAACACCTGGAAATAGCAAAATATGCGTTTTTAACACTTTTGAAATTTTTTTATTATCACAAAAATATTATTTTTTTATTATTTTGCCCTGAAAAAATTTGTGTTTGTATATTTTTTTTTTTAACCCCCCAGTGGCATGGGTTAAATGGGTACGATTTGACAAAAATTCAAGTATAGAGTTATTAGACCAAAAGAAAACATATTTTTCCCGGAAATCAAAGAAATTTTAATAAAAATTATTTGTGCCACCCTAATGAGTACGACGAAAATTGAGAATTTTTAAAGAGAAATTAAAAGTTGGGCAAGGTATGTAGGTCTTTCACTGGACATCTACCGAATCTCCTAAAACTTGCATTTGGGAAAAGAGGAGAGATAAATAAGTTTCATCTGTTTTTTTAACTGTTGTTTTATTCATACAATAACAACGACCAACATGTATATCATCAATTCCATGAGAGACCGAATAAAATCTGACCAGGGGTCTTTGAATTTTTCCAATATTTTGCACACACAAGCGCTATGGAACCATTTAAAGATATCATTTATCAGATCCAAAGAATTTAAAAAATTCGCGATTTTATTCGCGATTTTCGTTTTTTAAAAAATCAAAAAAATGCAAAATCTGTGAAACTTTGAACAGCTATATATTTTTAAGTACTTATTGTATCTTTATGAAATAAAGCGCAAAATTATGGTACGTTAGTCTGTTTTTACATTTAAAAAGATGGAAAAAGTTGGTGGTTTAAAAGTGCATTTTAAATGCAAATGCAGTTTTGAAGTGCATTTTGCGAAACTTTTATCCCTTTTGATTTTTTTTTATTTAATATTATTATTTTCTTTATAATTTTTACTAGAAAAAAATGTCTTCCGAACTTTGTGCACGATAGCCGAACTATTGGTAATCATTTTTTTTTTAAAATATTACTTAATTTACCCATATATTTTTTATTTTTTTTGTTATTTATACTAGACTACAATATAAACACTTAAATTTTCTTAATAATTTGTCGATTCTCATTAATCTTAATCACATAAGAGTGGTGCGTTTGTCTTTTTATACCCTACACCACTCTGTGGTACAGGGTATATTGAGTTTGTGCTGATATTTGTAACTACCCGAAATATTGGTCCTAGACCTACCTTCAAGTATACCGATCGACTCAGAATAACTTTTTGAGTCGATTTAGCGATGTCCGTCCGTCCGTCCGTCCGTCCGTCCGTCTGTCCATCTATCGGTTTAAGCACGATACAGGCCGCAATTTTCAATCAATTGACCTGAAATTTGAAACTTAAGCATCTTTTGGCCAAAGGACGAAGCCTATTGAAATTGGAGAAAATCGGTTCATGTTAAGACCTAGCCCCCATACAAACGCCCCCTTTGGATTCGGCTTCAATGACTCTAATAACCGTATTATAATAGATATCGCTTTGAAATTCAGCAAGTAATCAATTTTGTATGCACAAATCACCATTCCAAATTTCAAAGGAATCGGGTCAGTCCTTCTGGTAGTCCCCATACAAACCACCTTCCCGATATTCACATAATTCCCTCAAAATTCATAAAAATGGAAATATTTGATAAAAAATTTATTTTTAGGTGCTAAACGTGTACTTTAGCAACCTTATCAAATCGGAATATAATTGGGCCATTTTGGGACTTAGTCCCCCATATAAAAATTTCGACCGATATTCAGTTAAATTGTTCTATTGACAAAAAAAAATAACCAATTCCATTTAAAATTGATCTGTGTGTGTTTTCTACACTAAATAAAGATCTAACAAAAGACAGATACAATCGGTCCATGTTTGGACTTGGGACCCATTTTCCGGAAAACACTGGTGTAGGGTATCATATGATCGGTCTTGACCGACTATAACTTTCTTACTTGTTTTAATTAAAAACGTTCAAAAATATAAGTAGTAAGGAAGTGCACTATAAAGTCAAATGCAGTTTTGAAATGCATTTTTTTAAATTTTTTCAATAACGGTATTTTATTATTTTTTAATGCCCAAAATGATGGTTAACGAGTCTATTTTTACATTAATTAGGATGAAAAAAGTTGGTGGTTTAAAAGTGCATTATTAATGCAAATGCACTTTTAAAGTGCATTTTGCAATATTTTAGCCCTCTTAATTTTTTTTTACTTACATACTCGAAAAATTTATAATTTTTGCTACAAAAAAATGTCCTCTGTTTTATTGCACGTTATGTGCACTAGTTTAAATATTTTTTTTTTTTTTTAAGTAACTAATACTTATTTTTAATATATAATTTTTATTTTTTAAGTTATATTATATTTTAAGTTATAAAAACATGTTAAATAGGGAATACCGACAATTGCAAATATTAATACACATATATTATTATTATTATTATTATTATTATTATTATTATTATTATTATTGTAAAAAAAATTAAGAAAAGAATATACAGTATTGGCCAAAACTAAAGCACCCCCTCAGTGATTTTTTTTTAGATCATAATTTTTTTCATAAAAACCCCACATTTAATGAAAATAAACTTAATTTAAAATGCTAATAATATCAATGCAAACTATTTAAAAACAAAAATGAAATTTAAAAAAAAGAAAAATCCATAACTATTAGATTTTTTTTTTTAATAATAAAATATTGTAATTTGAACAAAAAGTAGTTTTAAAAATGGATTGACTCCTTTTACTACTTACATTTTTGAATTAGTATAAATAACAAAAAAAATTATGGTAAACTTAATAAATATTTTTTTTAAAAAATTATTAAAACTAGTGCACATAACGTGCACAAAAAACGGAAGACATTTTTTGTAGTAAAAATTAAAAATTTTTCGATTATGCAAGTAAAAAAAAAATTAAAAGGGATAAAAGTTTTGCAAAATGCACTTTAAAAGTGCATTATTTTTTTTTTTTTTTTAAGAAACAACACTCAGACAATGCTGCCTATCAATTACTAATGTAACCGTGATGTTTCTTTCGGAAAGGGGATAGAAGAGAGATGAATGATTTGAAAGAGAGAAGGGCTTCAGTATGGCAACACTGTAATTGCGCGTGTTAATAATTTTGAGTACAGTTGTTGCATCGCCATCTGTTATTGATCTGGCGAATTATTTTTGAAGCTGTGTTTAATAGCCATTATTTTATTATTTTACTTCGTTGACGTTTTAGTGCTATTTATCAACGAAGGAGGGTGCTGCGATATCTGAAAAAATGTTGTTCTGCCTGAGCCGGAAATCTAACCCAGGCTTGATGGCTAGTAGTCCAACGCGCTAACCACTAAGCCACAGCACCCACAATAGACTTTTGGGCATTAAAAAATATTAAAATATCGTCATTGAAAAAATTTTAAAAAAATGCATTTCAAAACTGCATTTGACTTTGTAGTACACATCCTTACTGCTCATATTTTTGAACGTTTTTAATTAAAAAAGACAAACGCACCACTCTTATGTGATTAAGATTAATTAGTATCGACAAATTATTAAGAAAATCTAAGGCCCTTACCACAAGAAAACAAAAAGTCTATTTTAACAAAAGTTTTATTTTAAATTTCAAATTTTCAATACATTTTTTGGAAGTCGATTTTAAAAACAAAAACAATTTGTATGGAAATTAAATTAAAAGCTCATTTTAAATTTATTTTATTTTCTTGTGGTAAAGCTGTAAGTGTTTATATTGTAGTTTAGTATAAATAACAAAAAAATTATAAAAAATATATGGGAAAATTAAGTAACATTTTAAAAAAAAAAATATTACCAATAGTTCGGCTATCGTGCAAAAAGTTCGGAGGACATTTTTTTCTAGTAAAAATGATAAAGAAAATACTAATGTTAAATAAAAAAAAATCAAAAGGGATAAAAGTTTCGCAAAATGCACTTCAAAACTGCATTTGCATTTAAAATGCACTTTTAAACCACCAACTTTTTCCATATTTTTAAATGTAAAAAAAGACTAACGTACCATCATTTTGCGCTTTATTTCATAAATATACAGTAAGTACTTAAAAATATATAGCTGTTCAAAGTTTCACAGATTTTGCATTTTTTTGATTTTTTAAAAAACGAAAATCGCGAATAAAATCGCGAATTTTTTAAATTCGTTGGATCTGATAAATGATATCTTTAAATGGTTCCATAGCGCTTGTGTGTACCAAATATAACAAAAATCAGAAGACCCTTGGTCAGAAAATGCGCAAAATTCAACGATTTCTCATGGAATTGATGATATGTTTTCATAAATTCCTTGCCCTGGCCATGACTAAAACACGTGTTGTCAAAGTAATTCCTACTAATTTATTGTATTATTTTCCATTGAGAGTTAAATTTACGGATGATTAATTTATAAAATGGATAAGTTAATTGTGTTGTAAACATATTTCGTTGCCACCAGATATTTAACTAGGTCAGGCGCTCTGCCAACTTTTGTGTTCGTGGGCCGACTTTTGTTATTAAAAAATTTAAAAAGGACGAATTTTTATCAATTACACGTAGGAACACAAAAAATGCTCAGACTTGCGACCCAACTTTTTTAATAGTTTTTGGGACGTAGATTACAAATCTGCACACCAAATTTCAAAGTTAGCTTTAGTTTTAAGATATTTGAAAATTAATTTTATGGAAAAATCCACTTTTTTCAACATTTTGTTTTAATTACTTGCGAACTCTTTTAAAATGTTACTCTCACTTTATATTACATTTAAGTACGGACCTTGGGTATTATAATTAGTATGTAACGAAATTTGTGTAAAGCAAAAAATAAAAAATAAACCGAATTTTTTGGAAAATTTCACTTTTTTTGCATTTTTGTTAATATCTTAGGAACCAGTCGTCTGATTTTTGAAATCTTAAAGGTCTTTTGTAGAAAAGTCATTGGTCTTTTGTATAAATAAGTGATACTGAATAGGTAGTGCGTAATTTTTGCACAAATTTTTTTTTAACAAATTTTTTTATTTTTTTTTTTTATTTTCCTTGAAGATCTTGCATACCCGACTTATCTTAAATTAAGGTCAACATGCTTTTAAAATGTAAAAAAAAAATTTAGTGTATGTTAAAAAGGTTTATAATTCCCTAAATAGGAACATTAGCAGTTCTTAACAAGAATTCAAAACAAAATATAGAAAACAGATTAAAAAAAAATAAATGCATTATCTCAAAAACTAAGGCTAATTTATAAATTTGGTGTCCTTATTCGTAATCTACGTCCTTAAAACTCTTAGAAAACTTGGGTCGCAAGACATAAACATTTTTGTTTTCCTACGTGAATTTTGATGAAAACCCATTTCACAAAATTTTCAATTTTTGTCCAAATTTTTCAACTTCCGTTTGCATGAAAAAAAGAGGACACAATAAGTAACCAATTTTTCTCCTGAAATAACTAATATAAGATGTTAACTAAAGGTCCACGTCCAAAGTTTAAACAATCTCTTATTAGAAGTGCAAATTTTTGCGGTTTCTAAAAAAAAAAAAACAATTTTTACATTCCAATGCATGTCAAATGAGTATCGTGGAACTTACCATTTTGAAATTAAGCCTCAATGATAGAGTATAGTCTGTAGATTAAACACAATTTAACAAAAATTTTAACGGTCTCCAATTTAATGCTAATTTGCAAAAAAAAAAAAAATTAAATGACCTGAATTTATCAAAAAACTTAATTTGCGAATATCTCAAAAACTAAAGCTAACTTTGACATTTGGAGCACAGATTCGGAATCAGCATACCAAAATCTACTACAAATCATGTACGGCATTCTATAAGCATCAAATTTTTTAAATTTTGTTCCTCCGTGTTATTAAGTTTTTCTTTGTGAATTTTCTCTTGTTAAAGAAGTATACTTTATAAATTTTAAATCAAATACATTTTACATATAAACTCCTTCGTTGCGAAAGTTTTTCTACAACAAACATATTCAGATTCTAAAAATATTGTTCTCGTAAAAAAGTTCTCAAACCTTGAGGCTTGATGAGAAATTTTTAAGCACTCACTTACTTTTACAACATAAAAGTCTCATTTAATTTTTGTGTATAAGTTTCAGTTGCTAAAACTTGTACAAGAGACAATCAAATATGTCCAATACCCAGCAAAAACTTTGCAATAGGTACTCCTTCCCGTCTCGCTTACCTGGTAATGGCTATGCATAATACGAATTACCATTAGCATTACTTTAAAAAAATCTTGAATGTAGGAAAACCCGTCATTTTTAAAAAATTGTTGATAAATTTCAAATGATGATATCTCAAAAACCGCTCAGAAATCAGCATGCTAAAATTATTATTGTTTAATTTTTTATTTACAAAATTTTAAACTCTGATTTATTTTTATTAAAAAATAAAAATTGTTTTATTCGACCCTTTAAATATTATATTTTGAGGATGTTTATTCTGGCTCGAAGTCACTATTTTCTTTACTAATTAAAACCATGATATTCTCATAGCATAATTTTCAAGAAAATTATTTTTTGTTTTAAATTTATTTATGTTGGTCATTTTTGCAAGACTTAATCGACACGTGTTTCGGATTTTGTCAAGATTCCATTGTCAAGATTATTTAGCAAAAATAGAAACGATTTACTACAAAATAGCAAACGAGTCTAATGACAAATCAGTAAAGAAAATAATGACCTCGAGCCAGAATAAACATCCTCAAAATATAATATTTTAAAGGTCGAATAAAACAATTATTATTTTTTAATAAAAATTAATCAGAATTTGATCATAATGGTTGGCACGCCATAGTGATGAATAACCCTAATGTGGTTATTACATTCACAACAACAAATAACATATTGTTGTAGTCCATTGGACTATCATATGTAAAATGTTTTAAATATTTTTGTTGGTTATTGAAAATCGTTGCCTTACTAGTATAGTACAATTTCTTCGTCTTTCTAATTCCCATTGTGGATAGAGTCGAATATGTTCTTATACTCTAGTTTGTGCTCAAACGATTTGTCATTAGACTCGTTTGCTATTTTGTAGTAAATCGTTTCTATTTTTGCTAAATACTCTTGACAATGGAATCTTGACAAATTCCGAAACACGTGTCGATTAAGTCTTGCAAAAATCACCAACATAAATAAATTTAAAACAAAAAATAATTTTCTTGAAAATTATGCTATGAGAATATCATGGTTTTAATTAGTAAAGAAAATAATGACCTCGAGCCAGAATAAACATCCTCAAAATACGAAATTTTAAACTTTTGGTGGAAAGTTCCAAGAACTAAAAACGTAGATCGAAGAGCGCCACGAGTTAAAATGATCGGATTTGGTACGAAATAAGTTTAAATGATAGATTGTCTCAATTTCGATAAGAAGGCCAAAGGATACAAATTTTTATTTTTTTAACATGATAATGTTTTTAGGCTGGTGTCAAATTGTAAAAATGATGCAGGACGCCACCTCAATTTGACTATTTAAGCTACCGCCTAACAAAAAAATAAGAATTACAGTTTTCATTTTCTTAACACCAAAAAAGTTTTTAACTTCGATTTGTAACTTGGATAACAATTTAGCTTCTGGTGAATACAACCGTTTTTCACCAACTGGTGAATAAAACGTTACATAATTACTTTTCAACAAAACATTTTTTTTTTCATAAATTTTTTTTTTCAGGAATTTTTTTTTCTTCATCAATTTTTTTTTTCTTCATCAATTTTTTTTTTCATAAAATTTTTTTTTTTTTTCACCAAATTTTTTTTATCAATTTTTTTTTTCATCAATTTTTTTTTTACATCAATATTTTTTTTATCAATTTTTTTTTTTCATCAAATTTTTGCATCAAATTTTTTATTTTATCAAATTTGTTTTTTTTTCATAATTTTTTTTTTTTTTTCATTAATTTTTTTTTTCATCAATTTTTTTTTTTTTTTCATAAAATTATTTGTTTTTCATCAATTTTTTTTTTTCATCAATTTTTTTTTCATAATTTTTTTTTTTTTATCAATTTTTTGTTTTTTTTATCAAATTTTTGTTTTCATCAAATCTTGTTTTTGTTCATAATTTTTTTTATAAAATTTTTTATTACATCAAATTTTATTTCCATCAAATTTGGTTTTTGTTCATCAATTTTTTTTTTATCAAATTTTTTATTACATCAAATTGTTATGTTTCATATTTTTTTTATTTAATCGATTTTTTTTTCATCAAATTTTATTTTTTTTCATAATTTTTTTGTTAATAAATTTTTTTCACGAACATTTTTTTTCCTCAATTTTATTTCAATTTTTTTTTTTTTTTTTCATCGAAAAAAAGTTTCATTAATTTTTTTTTTTTTTCATCAAAATTTTTTTTTTCTTTAATTATTTTTCTATCATAATTTTGTTTTTCGTAAAAAACATAATTTTTACCAAAAGAATGTTCCATTTGTTTAACATAAGTACATAAAACATGTGAGAGCATAATATTCATCTTTTATACTCTCCAAAATATAAAAACTCTTTTTTGCCCTTAAGTAATACACTCATTTACTAAATTTACAGCATTTTTGGTTTGGACTACATCTTACCATCCACAGCCAGATAGCTGTGTCTTAGAATGTATTAGAAATGGATCAAATATATGAGGCATTCCACACCAAATGTCCCGCTACAGAAAAACATGTGTCCCGTAAATTTCTGAATAGGTTGTTTGGATAGCCCTATATGTAACTAAGAAAATTGCGTTTTTGGTTTTTCAAATTTTCGAAAACTGGGCTTAGGAGGTGGTCAAATATTGAAAAAATGGGACAATTTGTGGCGAGTTGCCTTGATTAAATATTTATCACATTAAAACGGAATGCACCACAATGTCAAAAATTTACGTTCTTATATAGTTTTGTATGGGCTATCGATTAAATTTTTTTTTTTGGAAAATTTTCAGAACCCGTTCTGAAATTTTCCATTTTTTTAAAAAGTCAATTTATCAAAAATCCGGCCACTTTTTTTTTTTTTTTTTATTTATTTTTTTAAAAGTTTAGATGTTTGTCCATCCACACAAAAAAAATCAGAAACACGTTCATCTTTTTTTTCGAGAAAATTGCATTTGAACTTTAAATTTCATAACAATTTTGTTATTTGCTTGTATTTTTTTGTTTTAAAGTTGCGAATGAGTAATATTAATTGCATAAATATTCGTCATACGCTCTGTTGACACAAAGAAATACAAGCAAATAACAAAATTGTTATGAAATTTAAAGTTCAAATG
The DNA here is from genome assembly GCA_963921195.1 of Pegoplata infirma. Lineage (NCBI taxonomy): Eukaryota > Metazoa > Arthropoda > Insecta > Diptera > Anthomyiidae > Pegoplata > Pegoplata infirma. The sequence goes on along the minus strand of OY992537.1, from coordinate 122,491,842 downwards.
CGATTTTCTCGAAAAAAAAGATGAACGTGTTTCTGATTTTTTTTGTGTGTATGGACAAACATCTAAACTTTTAAAAAAATAAATAAAAAAGAAAAAAAAAAGTGGCCGGATTTTTGATAAATTGACTTTTTTAAAAAATGGAAAATTTCAGAACGGGTTCTGAAAATTTTCCAAAAAAAAAATTTTTTAATCGATAGCCCATACAAAACTATATAAGAACGTAAATTTTTGACATTGTGGTGCATTCCGTTTTAATGTGATGAATATTTAATCAAGGCAACTCGCCACAAATTGTCCCATTTTTTCAATATTTGACCACGCCTCCTAAGCCCAGTTTTCGAAAATTTGAAAAACCAAAAACGCAATTTTATTAGTTACATATAGGGCTATCCAAACAACCTATTCAGAAGTTTACGGGACACATGTTTTTTTTCGCTGGACATTTGGTGTGGAATGCCTCATATGTATATAAACTTAAGTCTTGAGCAAAACATTATCATGATTTAATGTTTTGGGCAATAGTACAAAATTCTCAGGCATATTTTTTATCTTCAGTGTAAAAAAATCTCCATTTATTTCGTTAAAAAAAAACCGTTTAAACGAATTAAATTGGTTTTTGTTATTCGTATTCAGCGCACGAAAATTAACAAATTTGCAGCATTATCAAAGAAAAATAAAATAAGTGGCCTATTCACAAAAAAAGTCATAACTCAATCATAACTTAATTTTTTCCATGTGGTTGTTGTAAACAATCATAAAAAAATTCAAATTTTGATTGAAAATTTCAAAAAAATAAAGACCTGCTACCCACATCGTCTCAAAATTGACAAATAATTTTAAATTTTGAGACCTTTTATGATTGTGTTTACAACAAACACAGGGAATATGGAGTTTGAAAATGATAAAATTAGTCATAACCAGTCATAACTGTGAATAGGCCTGTAAATTTAGGGGCCAAAAAAAGTCATAACTCAATCATAACTTAATTTTTTCCATGTGGTTGTTGTAAACAATCATAAAAAAATTCAAATTTTGTTTGAAAATTTAAAAAAAATAAAGACCATGTAGGTAACACTGTCTCAAAATTGACATTGATTGTGTTTACAACAACACAGGGAATATAAAGTTTGAAAATAATAAAATTAGTCATAACCAGTCATAACTCTGAATAGGCCTATTAATTTCATTTCCATGCAAACAGTTTTTGTTTTTACCCTGCAAACAAAACGATACGACATCGATTCGCCGGTTGTATTGCCGATACGATAAATGTTATTGCGGCAATTATCGAATTCGTATCGCCGGCGATACACCTTTCGGGAGAAACTGTTACCCGACGGCAATACATCCCGGCGATACGAAAACGATTCGTCTTGGCGATAAAAGGGCAATATCGCCAGATAATCGTATAAACGAAAAATAATAGATTTGTATGTATCACCGGAATATCACCAAAATGATAAACCGGCGATACAGCTATATCGATTCCCTGAAGCTGAAAATAGACATTATTTTTTTCATTCATATTTTAGTCATGTTAACAGGACTAAAAACATTTGCATTCACCTGAAAAATATATCCGCAACATTCGCTGAATTTTTTTATTTTATCTTTGAACGCAAATTTGTGTTTTTCGGCCAAATTTATATTCTTTCAAAGATTTCATGTTGTGCTTGATAAATTATTTTATTTTAATTTGACAAAGAAATAAAAATTTTCAATATTTCTTATTTGTTTATCGCCAAAATATCGTTCGTGTGAGAAAACGGCGATAAAATAAAAATACTACTTTGATTTTTTATTAAAATGATAAATTTTCGTATCGCCGCAATATCTTTTCGGCAATATATCGCCCTATTGTTTGCAGGGTATAATCGACTTTCAAAAAATGTATGGAAAATTTGAAATTTAAAATAAAAGTTTTGTTAAAACAGACTTTTTATTTTTAATTTTTCAAAAATCCCAAACCTTAGCCGTCTGACATCACGGGTTAAGTTAATCCGATTAAGTTAACCAGTAGCGCGCGGCGATCAAAATTTTTGATTTTTAAAAACCTTAAAAAAAATTATCATGTGCATCATTATTATTAACTATAATGCACATAATACAAATATTAATACACGTTTAAAATCCATTTAAAGATTTTCGAAGTATCGCTACACTCAAAAAATAAAACTGTAATGTTAGCAAAAAAAGCTTGTAAACCTACAAGAAAATTTGCTGATTTTGAACCCACAATTTTTTTGCTAAAGTTAGCAAAAATGTTTTGCCAATAATTAGTTAACTAAATATTTTTTTTTTTTAACTTATTTTATACACATCTGAGGACCACATTGGGTTCGGACCCGATATGTCCAGACCCCGATGGGCCTAGACCTAGTTGGGTTCCTTAAAAATCGTCATAGTTTTTGATCCAAAATTTGTGTCCGTTTCGCTCTACCTTGCTTAGTTTTTGAGATACGTGATTATAGGGGACCACTGGGGTCTTGAGAATTAAAAAACTCGATAACTTCAAAAATATTACTCGGAGAGCTTTTGACTATTTAGCGGTCTTGTTCTACGTGTTGAGAGCTTTGGACTTTTTGTTGTGTCGGCAATATTTACTGAGATATGAACATTTTAAAATTTTCGGGAATGCTAACTTTTTTGGATCCAAAGTTAAGGCCCATTAGGGTCCACACATGTGAAGAGAGCCCGAGAACCAAAAATGGCCTCCATTTTGCTCTATCTGGCTTAGTTTCCGAGATAGCGCCATTTTAAGTTTTCTGAAAATAAAAAAAAAATTTACCATTTATTTTGCTAATATTAGCAAAAAATCTTATAAAAATGTAGTCAACTCAATTTCAAATTTAGCAAAAGAAATTAGTTCAAACTTTGTTTAAAATTGCTAATGTGCTAAATGAAGTTTACAAGAACTTTTTGCTAACATGCTAATCTCAACTAAAAATTTGCTAAAAGTTAGCTAACTAGCGTTAGAAAAAAAAAAAATAGTAAATCTACTTACGTATTTTTTTGAGTGTATGTGAAATTTATATAAAATGGCGTTTTCTTCCTACGATCTAAAATTTGTTAAATAAAATCACAAAAACTTTATCCTTGAACAATTAAAAGAGCTGGATATGAACAAATTTTGAATTTTTTTTTTTAAAGAAAATTAAATTTTTGCAAGTTTCAAAGAGTAATGTATCGAAAACCGTTCGATAGATTGTAAATTTTTTTTGATATTTGTATTCTGCGTATCAAAATTTTTAAAATTTTTTAAAAATTAAAAATTTTGATCGCCGCAACACAAGGGTTAATTTCATCCGATTAGCTTCAATTATACTGTGCAACAGCGATAACATTTTTTTTTTTGTTTTTAAGAAAAAAAAAATGTTTTTGGAATTTTTTTTTTAATTTTCTTAGTTTCGAAAAGTTTTTTGGAGTTTAAACAGTTTTTTTCGGATTTCACTTTGTATATCAAACAAAATATTAAAACCGAACTAAAATAGAAATTCTTTTTTTTATGGTTTTTATGGCTCTTTGTTGACTTTAAAAAAGGTTCTCAAAGCACTCTTTTAAATCGCTTTTAAAACGCTTTAAACCCAGCGTAGATCGATGTTATCATTCGGATCATCTGAAGTCGCTTTGAAGTTGGTATACAGAACGCTCGTTCAACCGTCCACAACGCTTTTACAACGATTTTGCGATTGTATTATTGACTGGGTAGTTATAAAAGTCCCAAACAACGTTTTTTGATAATAACTTTAAAATTTGAGGGTGTCTGGCAATTTTATGTACTTATTTGTGATCTTTTCGACGAGACCTACAACCTTAGCTACCTCATTTTTATAGTATATTCGATTTTTTTTAGCACGGTGTAATTTTTACCGCTTAAGTTTTAGCCCTAGGAGAAAGAACTAAATGAAACTGGGCAGGACACTTGGGAAAAGCCAAAAATTAAAAAAATCCTCTCTAATTGTACATATTATCACAAAAATGTGCATACCTCTTACACTTTTTTTTTTAGAAATTTGTGTGTTTTTTGTTGTTTTGGAAAGCAATTTGCCCTTTTTTTAAAAAAATAACACAAAAAGTTTGAAAAAAATACATTTATATTTTTCGTTCCCCTGGCCTGGTGGGTATTGATTTTCAGCGAAATCGGTATAGTGATTCAAAAGTTATTAGCAAAACCCTGAATATCAGATTCACGTGTTAAAAAAACTATTAAACATGTTTTCAAAACATTGGTAAATCACAAAAATATTTTACAACGTATTTTTTTTTACTCATAAATATTTTTACACTAAAAAAGTTACACTCGAAAAAATCAGTATATTTTTTACTAATAATTTTTTTTACAAAAAATTACCAAAAAAAGTTTTTTAATTAAATTTTTTTTACAAAAAAAAAGTTTTTTTAATAAAATACAATGGCCCTTACCATATTTTATATTTATATTTTATTTTTCTATGGTAAGGCTGAATATTTCTAATCAAAATTGTTAGCCTTTGTCACGTTAGCAAAAAAAGGCTTTTGTGAAGGGTATTCATGGATTTGGCCAAGTCGAACTAAACTTTTTACTATTTGTTTCAATTTGTGTTATAAAAAAATATAAAAAAATGACAAATGTGTTCATCGTCGCGTATGAGCAATATTAACCAACAGAATATTACGTATACGCACAGTTAAATTTGTATCACTTTAATTGCTAAAAAAAATTATTACCTTACACTTAACATTTTAAATTTGCATTTTGAAATATATTTTTTAAATGTCATTTTTATTTTTCATTCATAAAAGTAAAAAAGTTTAGTGCTACATATAAGTGGCACATTTCCTTGATTTAACAAGCAAAAATCAGTTTGTTGTGATTTTCAAATGGAAACTTTTGCGTTGAGTTTACTTAAACCAAAGATAAGTATTATTACCTTTTTAAGGTCACTGAAAAAAGAAAGAAAACATAATAAGGAAATGTTTGAAAAGGTTAAAACACTTCCGTTACATGAGGGACTTGAGCTACAATTTGTATTGTCTTTGCAATGTGTGTACTAAGTTTCCTCTATGATAAAATACGTTTTCTATAAAGATTTACGGACATGTAAAAATGTATGCATATGTATTAGGGTGGAGCAAATTTAGATTTTTTCGAATTTCGAAAACGTCGGGATCAGGAAAGATGCCTTTTAGGGTCGATATTAATACACAAAACTATTGGACTTGTAGGACAATGTCTTTTCGTTCCTTGTTTGACTTGAAAATCGTCATTTTCCGAACAAAGTTCAAAAGTTATGAACGAAAATGTATTGATATCCCGAACATTTTTGTACATTCCACATAACATAAATAAACAATATGCTTTAATTTGGCTCCTGGTTGACAAATGTGAACAAAATTTGATACCGAATGGTATTTAAACAAGTACAATAGAGTGTATAAATAAATTTGTCATTCCATTTGTAACACATGGAAATATTGGCAAGCTCTTTGTCTCCCGCTCTTAATATTTTCGAACTTTTTAACAGAAGGTACGAAAACTGTTAGACAAGGAAAATACGATAATGTTAAATTAACATTGTTGGTTTGACAAATAATGCTAACTTTTTATATCGAAAAAGCGCTAAATAAATTTAAAAAAATGTATCAATTTATAATTTTTATGTTAATATTATTTAAGAAATACCTTTAAAAGTGTTTAAAACAAATTGTCAGCAAATAAAAAGTCATTGGATTTCCCGATAATCCACAAAAAAAACTTTTTTTACAGCTAGATGAAAAAAAAACGCTAGCTTTAGTGTGAAAATCGCCAAACTGCAACACTTTTTTTTTTGTTTATATCGAACTTAAGGGATTTTTTTGGTTTGATCAAACGTCCAGTTCGATGGCGGACTTAGCAAAGGGAATTTAAGAGCGGCTTTAACAGAAGAAGAGCGAGTTCAGATCTCTTTAGTATTGATACTCCTTGATATTGGTCTAGGATCCCATAAAGTATATATGGGGCATTCCATGAAAAATCACTCACTTTTAGACCCGACTCCCTTCGATTAATTTTTATTTGGATATGTTTTAGTACGTATTAAATGCAACTAGATTTCAATTTTTCAGATTTTTATACAATGTTGGTGTTGAGTAATCAATTTTTCAAAATGGCGATTTTTTCAAAAAAAATTAAAAAAATTAATTTTTAATTAATTTTGACCAGTAATAAATATAAATATGTTAAAAAAAAGTTAAACAACATTTTGTTTGTAATTAAATGTGGTTTTAGAAAAAAATATGAAAAAAAATTTCGAAATAATTATCACTTATTTTTTAACGTTTAAAAATTAAAATCGATTTTTCGAAAAAGTCCGAAACCTTAGATTTTTTTAAAATCTAAAAATGTTACTCTAAGTAACGCAACTTTTAGGCCATAACTCGAGATGTGATCGCTATTGGTTCAATTTTTTTTTTTTCAAATTTTGAAAATAGCACTTAATTTTTTTTATATGGTGCTCCAAAAAAAATTAAATTGGTAGATATTGACCCTAATTTACCCTAGATATATTTATTTGTGATGTGTCACAAAAATTTAGGTTGATCGGACATAGGAAAGGCGTGCCGTATCGGCCTTTAATTAAAAAAAAAAAACAGATTACAAGGAATAATATGAATTTTTTTTTTTGTTTTCTCAATTTTTTTGGTATATTTAAGTTTCAAGTTGTTACAGAACTATAATACGGAGTAAAATACCTGTCTAATAAGGTACCAAATACAAAAATCGGGTGAAAATCAGCCAAGTTATTACAACTTCCCAGGGCATCTAACGTGTGGTAGACCACTTGATTAAGCAATACAATCCGATTTTTGAAATTCATTGAAATTTTCTACTGTAATAACATTTTTTCATTCTTCAAGTTCATATGTAAAGAGATGACAAGTATTTTTCATATTGTGTTTTGCAAACATGTTTTAAATTAATGCTAAAAATGCCTGCATTTTCAACACCCTTTTGAAATCTCTATTTAAAAATTTTTTTTTTTGTTCTAAAATTTGAAAAAGTCAAAAAAATATTACACTGAAACCTGAATAATAAAAAAATGTTATTACAGTCGATAATTTCAATAAATTTAAAAAAAGGAACTCGTATTCTTTAATCAAGTGGTATGACACACGTTAGATGCCTGGGGAAGTTGTAATAACTTGGCTGATTTTCAACCGATTTTAGTTTTTAGTACCTTATTAGAGAGACATTTTACTCCAAATTATAATTCTGTAACCATTTAAATTCAAACTTAACTCAAAATAACGAAAAAATTGAGAAAATTAACAAAAAGATATATTTTCCCCGTTTAATTCGTTTTTAAACTTCATGACCGATGTATCTCACCTTAGACATGTCCGATTATCCTGAAATTCATGAGACGTGTTTCTATATAAACCAGTGGTCGGCAGAAAGAGGGAACATTTTTACATTTTTCTAAAACATAGCTTCATCTACCCGCTTTTTTAAATGCTACCATGACAATAAATAAAATATTTGTATTTTTAATGCTCTCCGTTGCGAGTTTCATTGACATTCGCATTGTATACGTGCAAATAGCCAATTTCATTATGCACCTGGATGCAATGGGTGCCGACCACTGATATAAACACACCAAGTGGAGTTGCGGTCTAACAACTTAACTTTTTTTGAGCACCATATAAAATAAATCAAAGCCAAAAAATAAAAGGTGCAATTGTAAAAATTTTAAAAAAATGGAAGGAATTGTGATCACATCTCGAATTATAGCTTGAATATTGCGTAATTTAGAGTAGAATTTTTGTAGTTTTTTACAAAAAAATTGAGGGTTTCGGTTTTTTTAAAAAGTCGATATTAATTTTTAAACGTCAAAAAATAAGTGATAATTACTTCGAATAATTTCTTCACATTGTTTTTCTTAAACTAAATTTAAATACCAACAAAACGCTGTCCAACTTTTTTCAAGATATCTATATTTTTTAATGGTCAAAATTAATTAAATATTTCAATTTTTTAATTTGTTTGAGAAAATCGCCATTTTGAAAAATTGATTACTCAACACAAGGGCTGTCAAACAAGATCGTTTTTTTAAAATCCCGGTATTCGGGATTTGAAAATCAAAATCCCGGGATTTTTCGGGATCACGGGATTTTACGGAACTAAATTCTTTGATTACACCGTCCAACAAATTGCAACTTTTGGCTGTACACATGAACCGGACCCGAAAATTCGGAAAGTTGGGCCAAAAATAAAATACCCGTGTCTCCCAGTTTCGCGATAACGCGAATTGATCTAGAAAAACTGGTAGACACGGGTATTCTTTTTTTGGCCCTACTTTCAGAATTTTTGGGTCCGGATCATGTGTACAAAAGTGTGTCGGACGGTGTTATAAAAGTAAAAAAATTTAAGGGGGCTACTGTGGGTTAGTTGGTAGCGTGATAGGCTACTAAACAGGGAGTCGTGGTTTTGATTCCCACGAAAACCCTTGGGTCGATTTCGCTACAACGAAATTATTAAAAAAAAAGATTTCTAATTATTCTGATTGTTACTTAAAGGCAATTAAAAAATTAAGTATACGTCACTTATGCAGTTTTCAGAAATTATTATTATTAAATATTTAGCAACGAACTAAAAAAGCCTTGAGGGATTGTTATGGAAAATGACAACTTTTTTTTGCTTTTGGTTTCATCCCATTCCGATCTAGGTTGTTGCATTGTATAATTTTAAAACTAATTTAAAGAAAATCTAAAATACACTAAAAAAAAGTGAACTAAAATCAGGGAAAATTACTTAAATTTTGAGAAAAAGAGGGAATGATTTGGCTCCAAAGATTTTTTTTCTTGGTTTTAGTTCATAATTTTCCCAAAAATAAGGAAAACAAAGTTATTTAATTGTAAGCCAATTTTAACTAGAAAATTGGAAAAATGATATTACACTTTAGTTCATTCACATTTTAGAACTAGATTGGGTCTAGACCCTGGACCCATGGGTCCAGCCCCTTTTAATTCGGGACCCCGTTGGGTCCTTCAAGGGTCCCCATAGACCCAAAACTTGTATCCGTTTCGCTTTACCTTGCTTAGTTTTTGAGATAATAAGTGGTCTGATAGGATCTTGAGAATCTTAAAAACTGAATAACTTAAAAACTATTAATCGGAGGGCTTTTGGGTATTTTGCGGAAGTGTTCTACGCGTCAAGAGCTACAAAAATACCCTTGGACCTTTTCTCGTGTTGGCAGTATTTACCGAGATATGTGCATATAAAAAATCTCGGGAATTTCAAATTTTAGATTTAAAATTAGGGTCTTGAGACCCCGACAGATATGCAGAGCTAGACTATTCCATATTTTTCTTTGTTTCAAATTTCATCCGTTTCGCTCTATCTCGCTTAGTTTTCGAGATATCGACATTTTGAATTTTTAACTAAATTCTCAAAAGTTATTAACTAAATTCTAAGAAGTACACTTCCTTAATTCAAAGAAGAGAAATGCGATGATATTTTTTTTTACTAAATTTTAACGAAACTTGAACTAAATTATTTTTTAAGAAATTTGTCTTAAAAATAAAGATACGTTTCTTAGATTTGTGGAAAATTTCTTTGGCAGTAAGAATTTTTTCCTAATATTAAAAATTCCATTTAAAGAAAACTATGAACTAATTATTAGTAAATGAACTAAACTTTTTTAATCATAGTTAAGAAAATTTCTCATTTTTTAGTTAAATTTAACTAAATTTTAGGAAAATTCATGACAAATTTTTAAAGACATTTTTTTCTTAATTTTAATTATGTCTTTTTTCAGTGTAATAAAAGCGCTTAAAGGAGAAAAGTACACTCAAAAAATTATGTCATTAACAGTTTGTAGTTTATTTAAAAAGTTTTCCGTTTAGTCGTTTTTAAAAGCAAAAACATTTGTTTGATGTTCAGTTTTTATTAACGACTTCTTCTGTCCTTTGTTTCAAAAATAACACACTAAAAAATAAAGACTTTCATTAACATTTAATCTTTAAAGGCATTTATTTTTGTTCTGTAAGTAAAAACTACTGATTATTCTTTAAATTTTTAATGATTTTTGTAAGTAATTTTTTTTTAAATTGTTGGTATTTTTTAATGAAATATCATTAGTTTTTACCTACACAAGTCAGTAATTTGTTTGTAGAAAAAAAAATCAAAAAATTATTTATAGAAATATAAAAACATGTTTGTATCAAGTGACTTTGGCACGATGGGTAGAGTGTCTGGCCAGAATGTAGTTGGTTGCGGGATCGATTCCCCAAAATTTTATTAAAAATTTTTAAAAAAATATTTCAATAGAAAATTGTATAAAATAACCTACGAAATCATTAATTTTTAATGTTTTCGTAGGTTATTTTTTTGGAATTTGTTGGTAAAAATAACAGAACTATCATTAATTTTTAATGTTTTCGTAGGTTATTTTTTTCGAATATGTTAGTAAAAAAGAGGGAAAAAACCGTAATTTTTTAATGTTTAATGTTATTTATTTTAAAAAATTTTGTCAACAGTAAAAAATAAATGTTGATGTTTGTTAAAATAAATGAATAATTACTGGGATGGTTTTCAATTGTTTATTCACTTGTTTTAAGTGTGTTTTTCTTTTGTTTTTGCCTACAAAATATTTTGAGTGTAATAATATAATACATTAGACTTGCTTTTTTTGTATAAAAAAAGTTTTTCTTCCAATTTTAAACGTCCGGAAAAATTTTTATTCTCCTACGCTTATGTGGTACAAATTTGAAGCCAATCGAATTAAATTTACCCGTGACGCCCTTCGATCAAAGTTTCGGTTTTTTAGAAAATTTTCGCCAAAAACATTTAAACTTTGGTCAAATTCTGCAAGCCTGGGTAGAATTCTCAGATCAGCCAAATTCGTGGCCAGCTACGTTGAAAATTAAAAAAAGTTTTAGTTTTAATTTGTTGGTGTAAATGTAACAATAATTGAACAAAATCGTATTTTTAAAAATAAATTCCCATACATTTTTAATATTACAAAAATCCCGTGATTTGAGCTTAAAAATACTGGGATTCGGGATTAATTTTATGACAAAAATCCCGGGATTTCGGGATTGACAGCCCTACTCAACACCAAAATGGTATAAAATTCTGAAAATTTGAAATCAAGTTGCAATAATAATAATACGTACTAAAATATATCTAAAAAATTAATCGAAGGGGGTCGGGTCTAAAAGTGAGTGATTTGGCCTGGAATGCCCCATAAACATTCGGCGAGGACGAATTTAACTTTTTTACTTGTTTTATAAATTTTTGTTTGTTTTTGTTACATTAAAAAAATGACAATGTGTTCATCATCGCGTATGAGCAATATGACTTTTCCTCAATTAACCAGCAGAATATTAAGTATACGCACAGTTAATTTTTTAGCACGTTAAATGCTAGTAAAAAAACATTACCTTACACATAGCACTTTAGACTTTTTATTTTTGTTTGAAATTTGTTTTTTAAGCCTTTTTTTATTTTCATAAAATTATAAAGTTTTGTGCAGCGTATAAGTGGCACATTTCCTTGGTTAAACAAGCAAAAATCAGATAGTTGTGATTTACAAATGAAAATGTTTTCTTTATGTTTACTAAAACATTAGATAAGTATTAATACATTTTTAAGGTCACAGCAAAAAAAAAACATAATAAGGAAATGTTTGAAAAGGTAAAAACACTTCCATTACATGACTAACTTGAGCTACATTTCGTAGTCAATTTGCTATGTCTGATGGTATAAAGATTCACGGACATGTGCAAATATATGCATGTATGTGTGTAAAGTTTGCAATAGTGTTTTTTTAGACTTAAACAACAGGTACTTGTTCTATTCATGATAGTTTTTCCATTGTGCCGTTAATCCTTTAAAACAAATGTTATATATATTTTTAAACCTTGCGTTATAAAGAGCACAGTTTTTAGCAGCTTTTTAATTTTAAATCAGTTCTATGTTATTTTTTGATTATGGTTTTGGTTTTCTATTGTATTTCAGAAATGTTCAATTGTATTTCAGAATTTATCAAATGTATTTCTGAAATTATCAATTCCATTTCAGAAATTATCAATTGTATTTCAGAAGTTATCAATTGTATTTCACAATTTATCAATTTTATTTCAGAAATTATCAATTGTATTGTATTTCAGAAGTTATCAATTTTATTTCAGAACTTATTAAATGTTTTTCATAAATATTCAATTGTATTTCAGAATTATCAATTGTATTTCAGAAATTATCAATTGTATTTCAAAATTATTAATTGTATTTCAGAAATTATCAATTATATTTCAGAATTTATTAATGGTATTTCAGATGTTATAAATTGTATTTCAGAAATTATCAATTGTATTTCAGAATTTCTCAATTGTATTTCAGAAATTATAAATTGTATTTCAGAAATTTTTAATTTGAAGGGCTTATTGTAAAAACTCGATAAGCAAATTTCGAAATAATGTAGAAAATATAACTTTTACAAGACTTTCATTCTCAAGATACTTTTACGAAGGGTTTAAGCAAGACTGCTGCCAAAAATTTGTCAATGGAAGATCATTAGAAGGCGAAAAACAACAAAAAATAAAATGTTGCTAATCAAGTTTTTGCCGTAAGCCCTTCCTTTAGACTTGAGGAAATATCAATTGTGTTTTAGAAGTTATCAATTGTATTTCAGAAATAAAAAATTGTTTTTCAGAAATTATCAATTGTATTTCAGAAATTACACAGCTCAACAAGAAAATGCGTATTGGATTCTGGTTAGTGATTTGGATGGTGTCTGTTGCGCTGATTCCAAATCCGGAGCCCAAATTTGTCTATCACATCAGGATTTTGAGTAATTCGCGGTTAAATGGCCGAAAAAGGGCATTTTTGACCCTTTTTAAAAGCTTATAAGATTATATCCTGACATGCAAATGACTTGGTATCAAGCTCATTCGAAAGCCTGTAATTTTCTCTAAAAGATAGGATAAAATGTTCTGAAAATTTAATTTTCTAAAATGGTAAAAAAATCATTAGCAAAAAACCTTCCATTTTTTCAATATTTAGTTTATTTACACAGTGTTTTTTAACAAATTTCCATACAAATTCATACGTAAATTTTAGATTTATAGCACTTGTGGCTAATGATTTTTTTACCATTTTAGAAAATTAAATTCCAAGAAGATTTGATCTTGTCTAAAAGAGAAAATTACACACTTTCGAATGAGCTAGATACCAAGTCATTTGCATGTCAGGATCTTATTTTATAGGCGTTCAAAAATGGTCAAAATGGGCATTTTTTGACACTTTAACCGCGATTTACTCAAAATTGTGACGTGATAGAAAAATTTGAGTGACCGTTTTGGAATCGGGGCACCAAACTCTATCAACTTTTTTTGGTTTCATCCAAAACGCAGCGACAAACCTCAGATTTGTAGAGCGGTGTTATCAATTGCAGGTTAATTTCTGAAATACAATTGCTAATTTCTGAAATACAATTAATAATTTCTGAAATACTATTTATTATTTCTGAAATACAATTGATAACTACTGAAATACACTTGATATTTCCTAAAATACAAATCAAAAATTTCTGAAATACAATTGATATTTCTAAAATACAAATTAAAAAGTTCTGAAGTACAATTGATGATTTCTGAAATTCAATTGATAAATTTTGAAATACAGTTGATAAATTCTGTAATATAATTGATCATTTCTGAAATACAATTGGCAATTACTTAAATACAATTGATAATTCTGAAATACAATTGATTATTTCTGAGATACATTTGATAAGTTCTAAAATACAATTGATAACTTCTGGAATACATATGAGAAGTTCTGAAATACAATTGATAACTTCTGAAATACAATTGAACATTTCTGAAATACAATTGGAAATAGTGTAGATATCTATTCAAATTTAATTTATTTCAAAAATTTTTTGTTTGTTGCTAATATTATTGTCGCTTATAGAGTGACACCATTTAAACAATAATAATTCCCTTAATTATAATAAAAGGTAACATTAACTTTTTAGGACGGTTTAACGTTTATCCTTAATACTCATAATAAATAAGTGTTAATCTTAAACAAACTAACCAAGTAAAAAGGGACAACACAATTTATTAATAAGCACATGAATTAAAACGGAAACGGATGTATGATATATGAACTATATAAAAGCTTTCACTTTATTACTTATATACTTTCACCTGCCAAAAATCCTGTGTTACCGTAGGAATGTTAAAGTAAAATATATAATTACTACTTTACAATCACACACCCAAACACAATTACTAACTTATACATTCAACTAAAAACCACGCAAATAAATGGTTAATTGTAACACGTTAGAAAATAATATGCTCCTGCAATTTTAAGTTATTTTTATTCCCAGAAATGTTAAAACGCAAATCGAACGATTTTTTCTCCCAAAAGAACAATATTTTAAATGGCTACAGCATGGTAATTTTTTTACTTTTCACGATAGTTTTATTTTTTTTTAACTGATTAAATTATGAATTCCCTTTGGTCATATAATCAACACACTGAAAGACGACATAATAAAAATTTATGAAAAATGTTAAAATTATTAAATTTTCAAGCTTGAGGTCTTAGTTGTTTACATGTTTTTTATTTATTTAAAAAATCTTTCGATATTTCGCAATTGTTTGATTTGAATTGACGGTCTAATGTATTTTAGAAATACAAAAATAATAATAACAAAAACAATATCTATATATATAAAAATGGATGTGTGTATGTATGTGGGTATGTATGTATGTATGTATGTTCCGTATGGACTCGAAAACGGCTGGACCGATCTTGATGAAATTTTCAGGGAATATTCAGAATAGCCTGGCGAGTAACACTGTCAAGTCGGATTTTTGATTTTCCGTCTGTGGGCGGAGGGGCGTGGCAAAATCCAATTTTTGCATCCCACCATTAATGAAATCTATATATAAAAAACGGATGAACCGATTTTGATGAAATTTATATCAAAGATAGTACTAACTGAGTACTCACTATGTGCCAAATTTGAGCGTTATCGGACAAAGTAGCATAAAATGACATGCAACTTTGTATTGAATTGAAAGTTATTTCAATAATGCAAAAAACGGCTATATGTATGTTCCTTATGGACGCGAAAATGGCTGGACCGATCTTGATGAAATTTTCAGGGAATATTCAAAATAGCCTAGGGAGTAACACTGTGCAGTCAGATTTTAAAGTTTTTGTGTGTGGGCGGATGGGCATGCCAAAATCGAATTTTTACATTGCACCACTAATGACATCTTTATATAAAAAACGGATGAAAAGATTTTGATGAACTTTAAACCAAAGATAGTACTAACCAAGTACTAACTATATGCCAAATTAGAGCGAGATCGGACAAATGGGCGTAAAATGCCAAGCTTTATTGCCAGTGGGCGGAGGGGTGGTCAAAATCGAATTTTTACATTGCACCACTAATGACATCTACATATAAAAAACGGCTGGACCGATTTTGATGAAATTTAAACGATAGAACTAACTAAGTGCCAAATTAGAGCGTGATCGGACAAATGGGCGTAAAATGCCATGCCCCTTTGTATTGAATTGAATTTTATTTCTGCATGCTCCGCAATAACGCAAAAACTGTTGATTTGATTTTAAAGAAATTTTCAGCACTGATAGTATTAACCGAGTGCGGAACTATAGGCCATGTTATACTACGATTGGAAAATGGGGCGTAAAATGCCACGCCCCTTTGTACTATACTGGACGTTGCCTGCCTGTTTCGCAATCACGCAAAAACAGCTGAACCGATTCTCTTGACATTTTAAATACATACAGTGCTAATCAAGTGCATATGTAGGCCATATAAGATCGTTATTGGAAAAAGGGATCAAAATTGCAACGCCCATTGTACTATACTGACCACGATTGAACAAAGAGGCGTGAATTGCCACGCCCTTTTGTTTTATACTAACCGTTATATCTGCCTGTTTTGAAATCACGTAAAAACGGATAAGCCGAATCTGTCACTACTAACCGTGCGGGAACAGTAGGTCATATGAAGAGCGCGATTCAGCAAAAGTGTATAAAATGTCACTCCCGTTTTTCATAAATAAAAAGCTATTTCCTCCTCTTTCGTAATTACACAAAAACGGCAAAACTGATGTCAATGAAATTTGCAGCACAGATGGTACTAATCGAGGATGCAGCATGGAACTTTAGACTATCATGATTCGATAAAAATGCGTTAAATGACACGCCCCTTTATGCTATACTTAACGTTATGTCTGTCTGTTAAAAAATCACGCAAAAACGGCTGAACCGATTTTCTTCAGATTTCCTACAGATAGTGCTAACCGAGGGTGGAACCAAAGGTGAATAGCTGGACCCGGACCCGTGCTTTAATTTTGTCCGACACTATATTTAAATTAAGATGCAATATAAAACAGTTTTTTTTTTCTTAGGGCCAGCAACGCGGACCGGGTATAGCTAGTAAGCAATAAAACAATATAAATCAAAACATCAATACCACACAATAATTACAAAACTCAAAAATTAATACCAATAACAAAAACTTTCTCAAATTTGTTAATAAAAACACATAAAAATTCTAACATCGTCATTATTGCACTAACAAGGAAGGTATCACATATTTTTAGGGGGCGGGGGGTCGATTTGTATGGGGGAAGTTGACCTTTTTCAGTTTTTTTTTTAGGCATATTTAGTATCAGATTAAAGGTATTTAAAATTAGAGTTTGCAAATAATCTAAATATTTCATAATCGCGATTACGATTAAAAAATCGCCGTTAATCGCGATTATCGATTAATCGAACTTTTTAAATAAAGTGAATTGCAATATCTTTATTACATTTAAGAACGTACGAAAATACAAAAATTAATAAGCCTTACCACAGAAAAATAAAAAAAAAAATAAAACCGACTTTTAATTTTATTTCCATACAAATTGTGTTTAAAATCAACTTTCAAAAAAAGTATAGAAAATTTTAAATTTACAATAAAACTTTTGTTAAAATATACTTTTTATTTTTCTTTGGTACAGGCCAATGCATTTAAGAAATAAAATTATTTTTTATAATTTTATTTATATTAGGGCGTCCCGTAAATTATAAGCTTTCGAATTTCGTATCGGAATATATGCCGATGTACAGTGTAAAGCTGATCGTGGAAAAATTTATTAAAAAATTGCATTTTTCGAGCAAAATTCGTGTGCAAATTTTTTGACCAAACCCAGCCAAAACTTTACCCAGTATGCAAAATGGGTCGATATCGATTCGAAAAAGAATCGTTTTCTCTAAGAATTTCATCGATATCGAGTTTGATTTAATGTCGATATAAAGCGTGTTTTCCTATATGGCATGCAAGGTGATATAGAATCGAGTTTTGGTACAGAAGTCGATTCGATTTTTAATCGAAAATTTCAAGAATATCGATACATTTGTTTTTTAATAATTCAGTTAATTGTTTTAAAAACGGTAAAAATTACAAAAAAAAAAAATATTTTATTACTTACTACAACTTACTTACAATTAACTAATTTTTACTAATTTAATCTATTAATTCTTTAAATTTAATTTTTACTAATTAATATTTTTATCTGCCTCACTTGAGATTTGAACCCAGAACTCCTAGTTTACTGGTTGAACGCCTTACACCTTCAGCCAAAGTTTGATTATAAAAGTAGTTTTTTAAAATTACTTTTACTAAAATTTGAATTTTTTTATTATTATTTGAATTGCCCTTAATTTATAATTTGTATTATTATTTGAATTACCCTGTTTTTATATTCATTTTATTTTGTTTTGACATAGTTCTCATAATTTGAAAATATTTTTATTTCAAAATATATATTAGTACAAACAAATTTTAAGTTGTGTATGGCCTAGTTCGCTAGCAGGTTCTGCAGCATATGATTTGTAGTTTTCTTGCCTGAGTTCATACCCCGGTCGCGGATTTTTTTTTTTATTTTTTTTATTGTTCTATTGTTAGATATTTTTTTTTTTAATAATAAAAGTAAAATTTGTGGAATTTTTGTAAAATTTAATAAAATTAAAACTCGATATTATATCGAAAATAAATATTTTTTTCGATGGAGCAACAAATACGAGAATTCCTAAAATGTAGATTGGAAATCATTTCGAAATCGATTTATTTTTCAAAAAAAATATGAGTTCGGGAAACGTTAAAATATCAACTGTATATAATATCGACATCGAATCATTTTTGCGGAAAAGCTTCGAAAAAACTTTGAAAATATTGTCGCCTCGAAACTGTGCAGACTGGGTATTGAATATATTTTTAAAACAAAATTGAGAGAGTTATTACGATTAGTACTTAACGGCCCTGCACAATTTTCTGAGCACTCATAAATTTTGACTCTTTTAAGGCTTCAAAATATGAATAACTTTATAACGATAAGAATTCGAAGTCCTTAATGATTCATATTTAACTCCTATTTATGAACATTTGAATAATTTTAAATATTTTTTTTGAACATTCATGAAAGTGTCTAAAAAGAATAAGAAAATAGTAAAAACATATATTATTCAGAGTATTTTATGAGTCATATACGAGCGCTCAGAAAGAGGGACCATTTTAAAAGGAAAAAACCATTAATATGTTTTCTGAGCGTCTTAAGACACTTTTATAAGTCTTTTTGGAGTCCAAATGTACGTTGGGGGCTCATTCACAGTTATGATTGACTATAAATATCATAAGCCAATTTTGAATACGTAAACGTAATATTCCATGTGTTTGTTGTAAACACAATCATAAAATGTCTCAAAATTATTTGTCAATTTAAAGACCGTCTAGGTAGTAGATCTTTATTTTTTTTATAAATTTTCAAACAAAGTTTAAATTTTTTATGATTTTTCTACGACAACCACATGAAAAAATTATTTAAGATTGAGCTTTATGAATAGGCCCCTAATTTTTAATTTAAATTTGAATAACTTTTGCGAGAAAAAAAAAATAACGAAAAAGTTGAATCATAGGCCAAGATTATATATTTTAAATTTGTTATTAAAACAGCGTATTTGATAGAAAATTAATAACCGAATATTTGGTGCGATTAATCGCAATTACGATTACGATCTTAATCGTTTTGCAAACTCTATATAAAATACCTGTTTCGATATGCTAACAACGTGTCAAAAAAGTAGATATTTTTCGACTTATTAATAAAAATGTGATTAAAATTTTGGCATTTTACACAATATGACGAAAAGTTGTGCATGTTTGGACACGTTCATTGCTTTTGTTTTCCAAAGACCTTTCATTTTGTATGTAACATGACTAGGTTTCTTTGCATAAGATATGTGATAAACGCAAAAAACTGAAAAATTACCGTTTCTTCCCCCCTCATTATCACCCCCTAAATATGAATTTGGGGAGCTTAAATATGAATTTGGGCCTGCTCTACGAAATAAAACAAATTCCATAAAAATCGGCGGGTGACACCAGGGAGACTTCCCTTATTAGTAAAAAAGTTTTTTTTTTAAATTAAAAAAAAAATTTTTTGACTAAAAAAAATTTGATAAGAAACCCAGCAAAATTTTGGTAATGGGTGGTGATTATATTACACATTACCAAGTAATGTATATACCTTATTTGTAGCATTATTTTAGGATGTCTTACCAAACATTTGTTCCACAACGTATTATTTTAAAGTGAAAAATAATGCTTTACGAATAATTAGTTACGTAATGCATGATTATTGGAATAAATGTATTTCATATTTATTATTTCTAACAATAAATCATGGATGACTTATATTTGGTTACATTATGTATTATTTCAAAGTTTGAAACAATGCATTATTTATAATTGAATACATAATGTATTTTATAACATAAAAAATAAATATTTTATAGAAATACATTAGATTAGTTAAATAATGACTGAAAAATAATGCATTACATAATGTGTTTTTTATACCATCTACTTTAGAGGGTATATACAAGTTTTCCATTCCGTTTGTAACACCTCGAAATACATGATCCTCGATAAATTTTTAGACAATCTAGCGAAGTCCGTTTGTCTGTCTGTTGAAAACACGCTAACTTTTGAAAGACTTTACGGAGGCCCCTGGAGTTCGGTCTAGTGGTTCAAAAGTTATTAGCAAAAGAATGAATTTCGGCAAGAGTTGTTTTGCGAATTTACAATATTTAAAATAGGCTAACTTTCGAAAGCCAAATTGGTCCAGTGCACAGTGCCACATGTGGCCAATCTAGGACGACAAAAATCCAATTTTATATTTATTGACTAGAAATTTGGTATAAATGTTCGTTTTGACTTCAAAACAACATTATAAAAAACATGGGAGGCCAGTTAAAGACCACGCCTACTTTTTAAAAAATTTTTATTTAATTTTGGTTGTAATTTCTTTAAACTTGATATATATACTCTCAATGACTGTAGAAATAATATCACAAAAAAGGGGGCGGTTAGACAACTGCCACGCCACTTTTTTAAAATATGTTTAAAAAATACGTAAAAACAAGGTTTACATATCGCCCCACTGTAGTCGGCGTCGCAGACGGTCGCAAAAGTTAGCCATTGAAATAAGTACTATGGATATTGGTCAATATGTCTGAAAAAGTACGGCGACCAATAAAGACCAAACACAAAAGTTCT